>JAYMTA010004959.1:0-12006 GCA_036897625.1 Pelargonium cotyledonis
AGTGTTAATCAGCTGGTGTGGTCGATAGAGAGAGAGTACTTTTATGTTAATAAAAGGTAAGTAGTATGAGTTTCACATGTGTGTGGAGGGACAGCTGTTGTGTTAATGTGAGTGTTTGAGCATGTGCGTGACAAGACCATGTAATGTGTTAGAGAGAGTTGGGTTTAGTGTTTTGTTGCAACATTGTATTGTATAATGTGTTGGATAACACGTGGTATGACGCGATAATTTAGGAAGAGAGACATGTGGTCAGGTGAGGTGAGGTGAGGTGGAAGGAGAACGTGGTCTCCTCTCAACATTGTATTGTATTGTGTTGGAATGAATGTTATTTTAAGGTACAATAATAATGTAGATGACAGCCTGTGTGTGTCTTCTGTATATCTCTATGCATTGTATGCTATTGATTGGTAGTCTAGAGCTGTTCTCTTCTTTCATTTTGGTCACTTTTTAAGATTTGGGCATACACTAATATGATGCTAATCTTTTTATATTTTGTAATCACTCATAGTTCATGTACTTAATTATGGTCAATGGGGGTGTACTGTTGGCTTACTGATTAAGCCTTCCTTGTCGGTAGTGGAGGGAGCGTGCTAGGCTTTGAGGGGTCGGGATGCTTATTTTTCATTTTGGTTATAACTTAGGCCATATAGGCAATCCACTAGGACTAGGAGTATGAAATAAAATGTAATGATTCCAATACAAGTAAACTAGTGTCAATTCTTTGACATTATGTCTCATTAATTATTTTTTTATAACTCAAACCTATAAGCTTTATTGATTCAAATCAAGTTTTAGTAGAGCTATGCTTAACATTGGGACAAAAGAGTCAATTCAACCAATTATGTCTGCGAGCCATAATTTGCAGACTCACTAATATAAAATGAAACAAAACTAACAATATCTGGTAACCTCACATTCGGCTTGAATCAAGTGAGCCACTTCCTCAAACTCGATCATCACTGTGACCTTATGCATACTCCTACCCACCACCCAAAAAAAAGTGTCCTTCAACTCAGCCGCCCCAACTCCTAACCAAACAAACAACCACCCTATACCCATACGCCCACTAACACCATCTCAAACTACTCACCCTCTCGTGCACCTACTGTATAAATCAATGACACCCACCCGTTCAGTTTCAGATAACCCTGAGGTGGAGTCAACCAGCCCGTCTCTCGCTCCACCACCGGTTGCAAAACATTGCCAATTGAATCCCCAACCCAGTCCCTCTATGAGTAGATCAGTTGCCTCCCTTCTTCCCACTCCCATGCTTCGCTCTTGTCCTATCCATCATGACTATCTGAACCAACCTACAAAACTCCCAGCAGTCCAACTGATGTATCTAGACACCACTCCTTACTAGTCACCGCATCACACACTGCATAAAGCAACTAACAAACCCTAACTTGCCCTCTACGACAACATTTCACCATTCTGATGATTAAAAAACTTATTTTTTTTTCTTGAGAAAATCCTAGGTTGCTGCACGACTTTTTTATTTATAAAAAAAGTACATTATTCTTTTTATACGGTGTGTATTTAAAATGATCTTGTTAAAGAAAAAAACTTGCCAAGTGAAGAAAATCTTAGTTAAAGAAAAGAATACTATATGGCTATATGCTACTAACTCTTTGTTTTGACTGTATCATCTTAGGTCTCTGAGTCGACCAACTACAGTTTTACAAACCAATCTTTCAAATATTGAAGTAGGGATTGTTTCACTTAACACATATATACTAAAATGAATGAATTTGATGGAATTGAATTTTTGTCCAATTAAATTTTGGATACCCTCATATTCGGATTTAACTTGTCACCTTTAACTAGAAATAATTAACCCATATTTCGGTTATCTTACTCGGTATATTCTTAAAAGTAGAAGGTACATCTGATCTGAACAAATCATTAAGTTATGTGTTATGACCCAAAATCGTTAATACTTATCAATTAGCTATCCAATCTGGGCTAAATTTCAATGCCATGTATGGGCTTTATAAATTTCTTTCCTAATGCCCAATAGAAAAAGAAAAAGGAAAAAAAAGCACAACAAAACCACAGAAACTAGCAATTTGAATCCGACTTGTTTTGAATTGATTTTTAACTATGAACTTTATCATCTACTTCGTTAATAAATAATCTCCCACTCCCAGTCCCAGGAATGTCAATCGAATATTGTTAAAACACACACGTTCCAGTCAAGGAAACTAGTAGGGAACTATAAATAAGTTTTAACACTCTTATCCAATTAATCTCAGATGAAAAAAGTTTAATTTGGAGAAAGAGAGCAATTAGGGGTCCAAATCCTAGTTCAATTGTTCCAAAGAAACATAGATAACCAAAGATATAGAGAGCAACAAAATGCAAGAAAAACAAGAAAGCAAGCAAGGAAAATGAATATATAGCACTGCCTCTGTCCTGGCTACAACACACTCACGACCGCATGATCAACCCGGACAACGCAACCAGAGCCATCGAGAGGGCAATGATCGGAGAGCTTACTCCGGCAGATGGACTGGGGACCGTACCGGAAGGTGGGGATGATGATCCGGAGGGAGTGGTGGTGGTGGTGGTGTTGTCGGTAGTAGTAGAAGCAGCTGCAGCGGTGACAGAGAGCTTCATGCCGTTGCCGCAGTGGCCAACAACACCACAGATGAAGTTGTGCTCTCCGGCGGTCTTGAGAGGGATGGTGGTGGTGCCTGTGCTGTCCGACTTTATCGCGTTTCCCACCGTGCAGCTTTGGTAGTCGCTCTTGCTCACTTCGTCCACCGTGTGTCCTCCTCCATAGTTGAACACTGTACATATAGTTGGATTATGATATTTAAAAAATAAACGATGACTTTAATTATAAGTTCCAGCTTTTAGTAAAGTTGATTCTCTGATAAACTACTAGAGCTGAATATATATATCATATGACATGAATTGAAGTCCTAGAATCGAGTGAATTGAAGTGAACTCACCAAGGTTGTCGCCAACAATGAAGGGCTTCCCTTTTGCCCAAGTGTCGTAATTGATGCCGGTGGCCCACCCGGCGGTGTCTCCAACGGTGTATGCGGTAGCCAAGGACTTGGGCACAAGTGTTGAGCACAACAGCAGCACTGTGGCTACGCACAGCCGCATGATCATATTGGGGCTTCCCATTTTATGGTGTTTGGTTGATTGAAACGAAAACAGAGAGAAGCAGCTGAGAACTGAGACGGGAAGAGAATGGAGTTTGGTTATATATACAATGGAATCAAATGGAGTGGGAGCAAGTAAATTAACATTTGCTCCACTTCAAATGTGTTTTAGTGTTTTTTTTTTTACTAGACAATGTGGTTGGGCTACTCAGCGTACACTATTGCTATCATTTTTAGATTAATATAATAATATATTTTACACAAAATGGATGAGAGCAATGGTTCAGCTCGGGGAGGTCGTAGTAGGCAGTGACCCATGTTGGCCTCCAAAGACTTTATTTTATAATAATAAAATTTGATATAAAATGGTGCCGAAATTCTTTCTTGCAACGACCTAAGGAATTTTACAAGACGAATATATACAAGATTGAACAAGGAACTAATAGTATTCAGGAAAGAGACTTCGCCTCTTAGCCCTAGCCTAGGGCTTTTTATTATTATATAGAAATGTGCCGAAATCCTTTCCCGCAACGGTCTAAGGAACTTTACAAGATGAATATATACAAGCTTAAACAAGAAACCAATAGTATTCAGGAAAAAGACTTCGCATCTTAACCCTAGCTTAGGGCTTTTCGTACCTTACCGCACCAAAATGGTCTCTTACACCACCACCACCAAGAATGTGTTGAGTGAGAATCGATCTTGAGATATCTTCCCACTCACACAACTAGAATAACCAACTGCGTCACTCTTAATGGTTTAATCAAAGTTGAATTAATCAAAAATCATGGAAATTCAAATTTCATGACACCACTTCCCTTATTTTAAAACAAATATAGCATAAGTGTATAACTCCAAATAAAAGTTGTGAAACAAAAGTGATTGATTCTGTGAGGATAAGTTTAGGTGTACTTTACACAATTACAGACCTAACGTTTTGGACAAATGGGACCAAAGTTACCTTTCTTAATAAAAATGTCTTAGTAAATGATGTTCGTGCAGAAAGAATTTGTGATGCGTTGAATAATAAATGGGAACTATGATAAAAAGAAAGAAAAGCTTATTTGTTTTGCTTATTTGTGATAAAAAGTCGTCGAGTAAAGCTACTTTTTTGTGATTGAGAATATTTTGCTTTCGGTACCTTAAAGTGTTTAAGTTCTGACTTTAACTCGGAATGGTTGATGAGCAAGTTTTGTTGAACTTTTATGTGAGATTTATCTATGAAAAGGCTCTACACATGTACAAATTCATAACTTCATTAAAATACAATAGATAGAGCGCTCGCTTTCAATCTCCGTTCAACACGCTTATGAGGGACATGAATGAAGATTAGTTTGAGTGTGATAAAACGGTTTAAAAGCGTCAACCGCAAATATGCGAATCTGCTCAGGAACCCCTGGTTTAGACCCAGATGCATTTGCATCATCATGGGTTGAATATGGGTTAGGTAAGTGGGGTTTGGTTTCTGGCCAACTGCTCCTCCTGCTTTTAGCCTATTCTGTTATGTCCTCGCCACGTAACACTATCACCAACCACACCCCAACCTATTCTTGGACCCTTTTAGGACTCCCAATGCACTGCACTCAATTCAATCTACAGTATATGGACAGATCCAGTTGCTAAAACTACTATTATTTTTTTTCATTCTATGCTCACAAAACAAAACATATATTCTTAAAACCTGCATAAGTTTGCTACAAATCACAGTAAAAGACTTGATGACAAAAATAGTAACTTACAGTGCATTTTGTTATGGTCCAATGCCAAAAGTATCTGCTATTCCTGTAAGGAGGATGCTAACAGTATATCTGAATGCACCCAATTCATATACAGATGTGATGGAGGTACAGAAAGATAAAATCATAGGATAAAAGGAATGTTGTGTTTAGGAGAATACAGATCTATTTGGCAAGATTATAAGGGACATTCAGTTCCTTACTTTTCAGGTTTATGGCTTTGCATGTGCAGTTCTGTGTCCCAAGTCTCATTGTTCTACAATTTGACAAAATCTAGTATAATTTCTTCATGCACACTCAGACTCTTAACATTACCGTCCCATCTGATCAATTAATTTTATCAGTTACCTTCTGTTCACTGTGATTCCAAGAGACCTTGGGAATGATCCCGATAGATCCTACCCTACAGAGACATTGAGCTCCAACTTATTATTTCTCCTCTTCAATTCCCATCAGTTGTATTCAGTCTTCATCTAATCATTATCCCGGCCCAGAACACAGCCAAATACCTAATCTTCAATCACCTACCAAAGCATCCTACTCTTATCTAAAACTTATCTTTCTATTGTTGGGTGCTGGGTTTTGATACAATACAAGCCTGGACAAAGATCAACTGCAAACTGAAATGATTAATAGACCACAACTGGTGATGTAAAGTAGTTTATTGAGTTAAATTACTGTTTCATGCATATAAACAACAAAAAATCAAGTCATTTCTCAAACAAAGTCAGGGTCAGCTACATGTCCAGACTACATTAGGTGATTTACTCTCATCTTAACTTCAGTTGGTGCTACCCCAAATCTTCCTTTTATAGCTACATTCTTTATCTTATGGATTTTTGTCACGTTTGGTACAAAATAGTACCTAAACTTTAGTTTCAATATGCATCCCAACGTTAGTGAGGATTATACTTAAACTGAACCTCATGGATTCCTAATCTATGGCATCTCATCGGTACTGCAATCTATCTAGATGCTAGTTCTGGAAGTTCTCAAAAACCCCAAAAGTAATAGTATAATAGTAACTACGCCGTTGACTCTCGCTTACATGACATTAAATTAATTTTCACAATTTTCACCTACGCACCACATGGCTAAGATTGTAATTTTATTAGTTTGCCGGAAAACTAATGAATTTTCCTGTCAATAATGAAGATGAAAAGATAACATAAATTTTATTATTAATAAAATTATTATTTTAGCCTTTGAGTTTCTAGTCGGTGCCACGTGGGTGGAATTTTTGAAATTTTATTTTATATCACGTTAATGAGAGTTAAGGGCAGAGTTATCACTCACTAATGGTGTGACCCACAACGGTATTCAAATCAAACCTCGGTACCACTTTGGGTAGCTAAAATGTATGGGATCACTTTGGGTATCTGACTATACTTAGGGTACCAAATTTGACAAAAATCCTTTATCTCATCCTTCATAGTATTACCACAAATCATTTAAACATTCTCTTCTTTGCTACCTCATCTTATACTTTGTCACCTAACATTAATTGTCATACACCATAGCAGATTAAATAACTAACTTATAAAATTGTCATTTCAACTTTAAAATGTCTTTTGAAAAGAACCTCCAAAGTCATCCTCACTTCAAGTCTTCAATCAAATAGCACTCGTTCTATTGCCAACACCCTCTTCAAAAATCACAAAAAAAATTGTTTTACTTATTCTAAACTCCTTGCATTCTAAAATTTTGTATTACACCCTAATCTATTTTCATCTATCAATACAATACAAGAGGTCTTGTGAGCTAATCAATTGCTGAGGCAAAAAGGAAATGAATTAGAGATAGATGCAATCCTATCGTGACACCCCATCAGCTCTTACTTCATATATATCTAACAAAATTTGTACATTTAAGATATAGTCATTTCCTCCCTAGTATCTACTTATCAAACTTTCTAGCAATCAGTGATAAGCCTTTTCTTGTTTCATGCATGCATCAAGATATTGTAGAATCAAATCCATGGAGTTCAGAACTTTCACTTCACTATACTGGATCAGAAATTACATAAATTGACTACGGAAATTCTACTTTCTACTTGAGCAATGCTACCAGAAAATACATCACAAAGATCTGTTAAGCGGAAGTTAGAAAGACATTGTCATTTTGTCAATCTACAGCTTATTTTATGGACTCTAAAGGAACTGTGGTTATCAGTTAAAGATAATTACTTTATTGAATAAAACGGGGTGCATATATGAATGAGATAATGGGAAATCATTGTTAGAGAACCAACTCAACTAAAAGTTCAACCTTGTAGTTGAAGTTCTCATTTATTTTTTAATATTATATTCCAACACGATCTCTTACATGCCAAGTCATAACGGGCTTTGCAAGTGGACCGAAGATAGATACATAGGATCCCGTTCTCGTTTTAATTTTATGGGAGGGTCAAAGAAATAGATAAGAGCTCATTCTCGATTTTAAATTTTTGCATAGTTACATAGAAGGCGCAAAGAAATGAGTAAAGAATCCCATTGTGAAAGAATATATAAATAATTTGATTATACAAAATTTGGAGTATCATGATTTGAACAGATTTTGATACCATGTTAGAGAACCAACTCAACTAAAAGCTCAAAGCTCAAACTAGCGGTTGAAGTACTCATTTATTATTTTAATATTATATTCCAACAATCATAAAGATTTATGCTACAACATTTAAAAAAGGATGTAACGTGAAACGTTCAAATGCTTCATTCACTTTTCAGCCTTGCAGTAAGAATTTGAACAATAACAATTCATATGGCCGTGGTTGTTAAGATCTCCGATTCCCGATTAGATTCGAATCAATTCACCCCTTAAACAATTCAAAATCACTATGCATTAGAATCGGAAGAGAATCGTTCGATTGGCCAATTTCTCCCAATTATAGTTTCGATTCTTCCAATTCAACCGATTCACCTGCTTCACATACGTGGGGTCATAAGAGGCTGGTCATACTAAATCAGTTCAAATCTATCTTGACCCTTATTGCGAAAAATTCCTAACTATTACTTTTTACTTCTTTTTTAAATCTATTTTTTACTTCTTAAGTGTGTTGTTTTAGTTCAAACTAATTTGCCTAAAATTAATTTATATTTATATATGTATCATATAACTCTTTCTAAAAGTTTTGTGTGATTATACATGAATCTTCCAATTTGATTCATTTCCTGTTTCTGACTCATAAAACTTGCATTCTGATTCCCAATTTTGAATTACAATTCAAAAGCCATGCATATAGCTATCAAATGGTATCCCACACGAATTGTTAACTTTATATTTTTCTCAGCACACGTATTGTTGGCTAAAATCCATAACAGCATTCGAGTTCAATTCAGCAGGGCTGGCTGTGCCCACTAAATTACAAGGTGCAGGAATGAAAATATTACTCTATACTTAAAAATAATACAAATAATACAAAAATTTACCTTCAACTTTACTCAGCTCTCTCTAGTTAGCATCAGATTTCAACTCAGTTGATGAATCATCAGTTTGCACACCCTCATTTATTCGTTGTTTGACAAAATGTTTACCACGTTGTAGACGAAGTGGTCTTCCCATGAAAATCTGCAGAACAACAAATTATAATTCCTTTCACTCAAAATGAACAGCCTCACTAATTGACTAAAATACAGAATAACCACAAGTTATAAATTTACCTTTCCTTCAAAAACAGTAAGGGCCGCCTCTGCTTGCGTCTTGGATTTGAAGGCAACAAATCCAAAACCAGAAGGCTTTCTTGGATTTTCACGATATATAACCTCTGCAGAATGAACACTGTCATACTCCGATGCAAAAAAATCCTTAAGATCCTTAGTCTTCACTTCAATCGACAGATTTGCAACAAACAAGTTGAATGTTACTGGTATTGGAGGCTTGGGTAGCACAGAGGGTTTCTCCTCTCGCACATGGGCATAGTTGACAAACACCGTGCGACCCTCAAACTCCTGATGAACATTCATCAGAAAATATGAATCTCGCATCAAAGAAATGTCAAAAGAAAATAGAGACTGTAATTACCATAAATCCGACCAAAACATATATAGAAAAACAAACCAAAAAGCTAGACTCAGAGCTCTAAATCCCAACAAGCATGACAAAAAATGTGAAATTATGCAGGTCCAAATGAATAAAACATTTAAATTTCACAATTAATCAACTGAAGCTGAACAAAATTCATAAAATACAAAACAAGCATAAGCTCAATAAGCTTACATACTTTGATGTTGTTGACAGCTGCTTGAGCCTCCTCTGCGGTGCTCAATGAAACAAACGCCAAGCCCCTGTTCTTGGTCTTGCTATACATAGAGAGCTAATGTTTCATAACAAAGACAACACAAGCACACAAACCTAAATCAGCTAAGCAAGCAAAAACTAAAACCCACCAATCAAAAACCCAAATTGATTCTTAAAAATACCTCGACGTCTAGGATGGTTCCGTACTGTTCGAACAGAGCGCGAACATCTTCGGCGGTAGATTCCCAAGGAATGTTCTGGATTACCACCCTGGTTTTGGAGAACTCTCTGGGAATGTCGGACGGAGAAGAATCGGCTTGCTGTTGCCCTTGAGCAGTGGCGGAGAAATTGATAAGGAAAGGGTGGGTGGTTCCTTTGAACCTATGAGAGAGTGGTGGAAAAAGAGAGCAAGAAAGAGAGAGATTTGTGGAGATGGTGGCGCGAGATTGGTGGTGCGATTTTGGGGAAGTTGAAAAATGAGGGGTTTGGTGTTCAGTGGAGCGATACGTGGTTGAAGGGAAGCTTATAAAACGAAGTGAAGCCATCGACTAAGGAACTGCTGGTCGCTACACAAAGCTTCCACTGTGTTGCAGTTCCTGGATATGGAGATTGGAGAGAGGATTGGGTTTTTTTTTTTTTTTTTTTCGGATAAGGGGGGGGGGGAAGGCCAATATCGAAACGACTGCGTTTGACGATATTTTTGGATAATGGTAGCTCTTCTGCCACGTGATGGTGGTTCATGACAATATTGTTAAGAGAAAATTACACGTACTTTATCATGTAATTATTAGCTATCACGTACTATCTCAGAAAACAATTCGTTCAAAATTTCCGTTAAAGTTAACGGAATATTTCAAAAATTCAATCATGAGTCCAACACATGACCAATATTTTTTTGAAATTTCAAAATTGACCTTCACTATATTACCATTCTTCTTCATCAAGAACATGTTTATCATGCTTCGCCGAAAAATTTATAGTTTCGTCGGAAACTTTAAAGGTTTCCGGCACAATTTTTTGGCGAGAATTTTTATATATTTTTTTGTACATTTTGTTTTTACAAAATTATACCAATCTTTACAATGATTAACCCCCACAAACTTGAAATCATCATAAGAACAAAGAAACACAACAATCTCAATTTTTTGGACAAAAAGAGGCCAAAACCCCAAACACAAACCCTTAATCAATCAAACTCAAATCCATACCCTTAACGACGGAGCTCGCGGAGAGAGAGAGAGAGAGAGAGAGAGAGAGAGGACGTTGGTCGGCCGCCAACAAACTCGAAATCATCATAAGAACAAGAAACACAAGAATCTCAATTTTTTTGGACAAACAAAAAAGCCAAAAAACCCCAAAACCAAACCCAAACCCTTAATCAATCATACCCTAAACGACGGAGCTCACGGGGAGAGAGAGAGAAGCTGTTGGTCGGTCGTGCGCCGGAGTTGCAAAGGTGGATGAGGACGTGGTCGCTGGCGAGGGACGGAGATGCAGATTTGCATATTTTTTTTCCTTTAAAGTTAAGGCCCTGTTTGGCATGGTTCATTTTTTAATTAGAAGGGTATTTTGGTCATTTGTATACCTTGGATGGAGATTTGGATGGAATTTTGGACGGATAATTTTCTAACATAGTACATGGTAGCCAATAGTTACAAACTAAAGTTGAGCGAATCAACGTGTAAAAGGTGTTAAATATAGGGTAGGTATGTGTAATTTTTCCTATTATTAAATATGGATTTTTCAAGAAATAAATTAATACCAAAGCTTGTTAAGTAAAAAAAGTTGAGTATTAATTGTCAAAACAACGGCTGGGTCTTGGGTGAGAGTAGTGGTTCTTAGTGTTGCTAGGGTTTTTGTGTGTGAGTGGTTGCAGTAGCTAGGGTTAAGAGAGCTAAGTGGCAGGTTCTAGGAGATAAAAGGATGAGGATAGTACACGTTGTGGTCATACATTGGAAGTGGAGATTTCGTCTAGGGCTATTTATCTTGGAGTTTTTTACCCTGGTATTTCCATGGAGAAGATTGTCGGTAAACAAGAGGTGATGGTCGGCTGCTTTGGGGAAGTGGGAAATGGGGTTATGGAAATGGGAAATGGGAAATGGGACAAAGGAGATGGGAAATAGGATTGGGGGTTTGGGAAATGGGGTCATGGGGAGGGGAGGCGGTGCAAGACGGATTGGAAGGATCATGGAGGCAGTGGAGGTCCGAGATATGGCGAGGAAGCCCTCATCATGGCTGGCAATGAGGATGATATCCAGATCCAAGGTGAACCGGAGGGGGAGGAGGGCCGGCCAAAGGTCTTCAGTTTCATAGCACATTTTTTTACCGGAAGCTCCGGTAAACCTCGAGAGCATGCAACAACTTACAGCTTGGCTATGGCGTTCGCGGAAGGGCGTCACAGAAAATGAGCTCTACGACCCGTCACCAAGTTCGGATAGGTGTACCCAGTACACCTTTGAGTTTTACGATGTGGACAAAGTGGCCAAAGGGACGTATGAGGTGGATCTGAATGGGCTGGAAGTGTGGGAAGACAAGGGTATCCCATTAGGATACCTAACGGAGGCAGTGTGTGCGAATCTGGGAGGGGCGATCGGCCAATACATTAAGGCATATCCGACTAACTTCTGCGTCGGGGGAGGATCATACGCCAGATTTCGAGTTCATCTAGATATCCGGAAGCCCCTTCGTAGGAAAACGAAAATGGTGACGACGGGGGCCAATAACCACACCATTTTCTTTCAGTATGAGTGGATCCCGACGTTCTGCTATGTGTGTGCCAGGCTGGGACATAATGAGTGTCTTTTGGTCAAACAAGCAGGTGTGGCAGGCGTGGAGAGGGCGTTTGGGGTGTTCCTTGTAGCGACGAGAGGTAATTGTCATGGTAGGGGCTCGGTGGATTTGATCCGGTGTAGATCAAC
>JAYMTA010004960.1:0-12005 GCA_036897625.1 Pelargonium cotyledonis
TAGGAGTATTTATAGTGATAGCTCCTTGACTCTGATTGGTGGAGAGAATTTAGGAGCCAAATACATTGAATTTGAACATGTATGATCCAAAAAAGTTGGCGTACCACAAAGGCGAGCGTGCCACGAATGCGAGCGTGAAGGTTGGCGTGCCACTAAGGTGTGCGTGCCACAAATGTGAGTGCCACGAAGGTTGGCGTGCCACGAATGCGAGCGTGCCACGGATGTGAGCGTGCCACAAATGTTGGATTCCAAACTGGGTTATGCACTTGATTTTGAATCCGCGGGTCGGATTATTGGCATGTATCAATTTTGGCAAAAGTGGGCTAATAAAATGAGTTGGGCCTACTCTTAGGCTCAATATATGTAGAATTGGCTACCCAAATTAATCCAAATATTTTGTGTATCATCAGTAGTTTATTACCAAACACAAAATTATGCTTCCACATCCTACTTGGCAACTCTATATGAGCAAAGAGCATCATTGGAGTTTACAAACAGGGCCTAACACAGGCCGACCACCCTTACACATTACTAGCATAACAGATCTTCTTCTTCTAATGTAAACAAAAACATCATTGATGAAGATCAACAGGAAACATTGAAACTGAAAAAAGAAGAAAGAAACCAGAAATAATAGTAGGAATCAAAGACCAATCAACCAAAGTAGAGCAACTGTTCATTTTCTTGATAATTCTCCTATTTGGAATCAATAATGACGAAATGTCCATAGCATTCCAGTATCATGTTGACGATGGCATGAGCAATGTACATTTTAAATCACAGCTAGGAACATTCTTGAGTTTGTGATTTATCAGAGAACTAATCTCACACAAAAGTAACAAGACAACATGTTATTATCAAAAGCAAAGTAATCCATGATGCACCTCTATAATTCATTTAAATACAAACAAAAAAGAAGAGTAACAAAGATTTGCAAAAATGCATAGTTATAGCTTATAAGTATTACAGCAGGAGACAGTGTCATAAACATACCAGGAACGATATCAGGAGTTATGTTGACAGCTGCAGAATCCACCGCTACAGTTTACTCTCCAACTGTAACGTAGATTTGGTTGGGCTGGTAATTGAACAAGACGGACATTTGCTTACCTTCCAATCTGTAATAGCTGACCGGTTTCATTTGTTCATTTTCAAGGTTAGCTAGTACAAACAATTTTTATTCAAGTGCATCAACAAAATATCCACCAATGTACTAAACAATACCTTGGAAGTCAAGCTCCAAACTAGTTAGCCCATGCTTTCAACTCCTTAGTGGTAACAACAACATTTAACAGCACGGGGTGGGAGTCACTCAACAATTCTGTGTGTGCGTGTGCAGAGTCATATATATCTCATAGATCTCAATTGTTTACCATGTGTGTGTGAGAGCGTGTGCTCTGTGCCGAGCATCCTCGTATAGGTCAGGATTATTGATCAGGGGAGCATAAAAATAAAGCATTCTTACCTTAAAAAACTCGTGGCCACCTAGCTAAGAGGAAATACAGATATTGAGTGAGTATTACCAATCAGCATTATGAGGAAATATGCTGATGGTTCTAAAGATGATCTCCCAATGAACTATCAGTTTATCTTAATAAAAAAACTTGTACATTTAATCAAAAGGGAAAGTTACGGGACTTAATTTGTGATCCGAGATATTTTTTTGAAGGATGAAAATTCCTAACAAATGCCAATCGACCTAAACTTGGAGAACACTGGCACAACACAAATTTACAAACAACTCTTCGACATAATGATAAGCATCTTAATTCATGTATAAATAGTTAAACCTAACTTACTCGGATTTGTAATTCTGTAATATTGTTCGACAAACATAAGCCTCATCACTGTAATTGCTACTTCAATTCCTGTACATATTTGGGTCGAAGATGGGGACTCCGGGTATGCATGAAGGCCACTGCAATTGAGAAGGATTGCAGGGCTGACAGAGTTGACTGAAAATGAATGAAGTACATGTCATCATGGGCATTGACCATCCTCAAGGCGGGAGCACTCTGCTCTGAAGCCTGTAAATTTGGACACTGGACATGGTCAGGAAATTATTATTACAGTCAAGCAAAAGTTGCTTGGAAGTTGAAGGAAAGCACAAATTTCATAAACAGGTTATTGTCACAAATGTAATCTTTATCTCTTCGTAACAACTGATCTCCGCAATGCAGGACGAGGTGCAATATGTAGTTTTTTTTTTTAAAAAAAAATCCTTTGGAAGGGTGAAGGACAAAGTACCAAATTCAAAATCAGAGAAATGAAAACTCGAACTAAAATGAACTTTGTTATGCACCTTCTTCCATCAGCTCATGTCATCTTTCATCTCAAATCAAAATACATTACAGCTAAAGCGCGTTGAATAAACACCGAACTTTTCAGAAATGGTGTAAAGTGTAAGAAAGTAAGATAATCTGACTGTCCAAGAAAAATTAAACTTATACATGGCAAAATTATAGCACATAAGCAAACTCTGTAGCTTAAAGATATTTAGGGCAGCAAGACATACTAGTGTAAAAAAAATTGGCTTTCCAACTGCAAAAAACGAATCAAATATAAAACAAGAATATCAAACGCACCTTTACGAATAAATCAAATGCCTTGCATTCCCCTTTAGTGTCTACTTTGTGCAAAGCTTCTTCTTTACGTGGTCGAGTGCTAAATAAAGTTAGTGGACAACCGATGTCCCAGCCACCACAGTCACAACATCCATTGGATTTCCATCTTTCAATGAGACTGGACGGACCGCCATTTCTGGTTTTCGGGCCACCATGAAAACCTGCTGGAATTAGAATGTCCATACTCATAGAGCAGTCACTGGTATTTAGTGCGCGGCATTCAGAAGTCACCGAGGCATCTAATGAGTCATTAGTTTGGTTGATCCCTGCATTCTTCAGGAATTTCAATCCCCATCCTCCAACTTCCCGTCGCCTGTTGTCAGGTATATGGTCTTTCACTACAATTGCAGCCAATTCAAAATTTGGAGGAAAATTATTTTCTAACAGATCAACCTCTCCTAGATCATCATAATTGTTGCTTGTATCCTGGCATGGATCCCAAGGACAACTGTCCAGTTTGTAACTGGATCCACTAAACTTGGACATACTTCTTTGCTTGGATGAGTGGCTGGTCCTGAGTGCATCCACTACCTTTTTTGACAATCCCTTTGTCTTCCTGAGGCTGAGGCTTGAAGTCTTCATTTCCCCCACATGATTTTTGTTGTTACCATATAAAATGAACTCAGTTTCCATGATTTTTGAATTGTTTGGACAGAGGGTGAGAGAAGTTGATACTTTTATCTTACCAACAAGGTGTGACTCATCATCACAAATCTCACGTGCTTTTCGACTTCCTTTTGTCAAGTGAAGCAAGTACACATAATCCAGAGACTTATCATCTGCAGAGTCAACTTTTGACAAGTTGGCTACATAGACTTCCTTCTGGTCTTCAACAGAGAAAACAAAATGTGGGCTGCCTCCTCTCAATGTGCACTGGAGCATTCCCTGAGAAACACTGGCAGAAGCCGCAGACGATTGATCAGAGCATGTGGTATTTGTGCTAGACGCCGAAGCAAGTCTCTTATGCAGAGACTCGGGTCCAAATTTATGGTTATCTGGAATTGGAGCTTCCTCCACTAGCTTTGGCGACGAATCAACACTGAACCCACCCGGGGAGTTCATGAAATCATAGTGTATCACAGCTTTATCATCCTCAGGATTTGTTCTACTGAAGTTGACAACGTCATCTGAGGTGCCATATAGAGGGCTTTTTAACAAATTCACCATACTTTTGCTTCCCATAATTGAACCTACAATTCCTTGTCCTGCAGAGCTTATAACTAGACTACCAGCCCCATCTACCAATGGACACTTAAAAATAAATTTAGCTGCATCAAATGTTTCTTCGCCTTTAATTTCAGATGGATTTGAGCCAACAGCCAAAGTGCTCATCATTCTAGAGCTAAAGTTTACAGAGATCTTACTCGTGGCTGCTTTTGACGCACTTATATGAATCAATTCCAAGCAACGCTGGAGGTACTTCTCATCCAAATTCACCATATTCCTTGGAATGCTACAATCTACACCACCATGGTAAGGATCATTGATACTTTTTTTACTGGTTTGGAATTGGTCGAAACATAGATCAAGGGTACACTCTTGATTAATCCTCCTAACCAATCTTTTTGAATCTGACTCCGAAGAATTCAAAACACTGGCTCCAGATGGTTCTCTTTCAACGTCCAAGCTATGGAATGAATCTTCTCTCCCTTGGCCATCTTTGTGAGAGTCGATAAATGTGTTATCCATTTCGGCATCCAATTAAGTAAATTGCATTAACAGTTCTCAACTTCATCTTCCATCTTCAACATCCAACTACACAGACCAAATCTCTTGCCATCCAAGTCACATGCCACGAAGGAATCTGAAAAGTAATATGACTGGTTAGCAGCTAGCCATTAATAAAAAGCATATATGGCATCAAGATTTCAATGAAATAGCTGGCACCCAGGATGCAGATGGGTAGAAATCCATGGAAGCTACCACAAATTATGAATTTTCCAAAAGGAGAATGCTATCAATCATAAGTATGCATATTTCGGGTTCGTATCAGAACAGGAAAAAGAGGCAATGAATTATCTCATGTCTCATTCAAATTACTAACATTAACAAAACATCAAGCATTATTGAAGTCAAACAATAAATGAAATATTTATGAGTAAAAGATTCCAAAGAAAATCATTAGAAACTTAATTCCAAACCCAAACTATTACAAGCATTGAGGATTGAACAAGAAAAAAACAACCAAGATGTAAACAAACAAAATGTAAAATTGGCATACCGAGTAAAAAAAAAATGATGGGTTGCTGCATCTCAGTGATACATGTGGTAGTAGCAGAAGATAATATAATCAAGCTTCCATAAATTTAAGCAACTGAACTCAATGATAACTTCCTCCCAAGTCCCAACTTTTCTTTTTCTTCTTCTTCTTCTAAAAAGCCCTAGGCCTGAATAAAATGGATAAAAAAGAAGAAAACCAGACCAGCAAGACTGGAGTTTTCTCCTTTACTACCTTTTTAAAGCCAAACCCCCCCAAAACAATATACTAGAATAGTAAATAATAAAAAGCAACATAGATTAGCATCCTAATTAAACCTCAAAGTATCCAAAAGCTAATTAAAAAACACTTAACTTTCCAAACTTCTAATTAACATACAAAAGATGAAGATAACAAAAAAACACTTTCACTGACCTGAAGAAATGGATCCAAGAACCAAAACCACCTCAAATTTAACCAGAAACAACTGTTTTCCCAACAAACCCAACTCTACTCAGCTCCAGAAAATCAGCATAGATAAAAAGCAACCATAAACTTAGGAAAACACAAGGGTTCTGGTAAGAAAATGTAGGGTGTAACTGTTTTTAGAGGCTATTAATTGAAGAGAAGAAGAGGCAAAATGTCATGGAAATTTTGCATCTTGAGGCCCCTCAAATGCGGAACCATTGGGATCCATCTCACCCACATTTACATACATACTTTTCTGCAGAAAATGAAGTGTGTAGCAGTTGCAGATGATAGATCCTAAAATAATAATAAAGGAAAGTTAGAGAGAGAAATTAACCGTTGGAGACCGAGTCAGCTAGAGAGGGAGTGGACTGCTCAGTGCTCGCTACGGGACTCTGCGAGCTGGTACGCACGATAGCAACAGGACTGCACTACAAGAAACGCCACTTGCCAAATAGTAACAACAACACATCACCATGAACTCTTGTTTGCTTCTTTGCTTTGAATTTTTGGGTTCTTCTCAGAAATTTAAAAAAAAAAAAAAATCTTGATTGATTGACTCCTAAGTCAAAGCAACCCAAAATTTGATTTTGATTTGTACCCACTAATTTTCTTGTGGATAATAATAATGGGTACCTACCTCTTCTTCTTTCTGAATATTTATTGCTCTTAATGAACTCATATTCTTCACTCCTACGTATTTATTTTTGGGGCGGCGTCAATTTGAAACATTAATTACGTAAGTAATCAATTTTAATTTTTTTAATACTGATTTGTATTTATTTAGCTACTCAAGTCAGCTTCTCAATGGGACAAAAATGCAACCAGTCTTAAATTCAGGAGGTTTCAGATTGAAGACAACCACTCATAATTTCAATTGTTTAAGAGTTAAATAATGATGTTTTTGGAGCCACATTAATTATTGTGTTTAAGTCACTATTAATTTCTGATAATAATTGAGAATGTTGATCAAAACAATAATGTAGTACAATTTGTTGTTGGCATAAATGTTTGCCTAATTCTTTGATTGATTTGGTGATGATGGGAAGAAAATTGAGTTTTGAAGGTGAACAAAAGAGAGGTCATATGATGGTATCCATTAAAGGTGTAAAAAAGGGTGGGATCAAGTCGAGTAGGATCGGGTTCGGTTGATGAAATCTAAGTTTTTATAGAATTTTTATATCAGATTAAAATCGAGTTTTAAATTCTAAACATAAAACATACTGTTTTTCTATAAGTATATCCAAATCAACCCTAAGTTTTATATGATGACCCAATCTGATTTTTATCGAGTTAATAAATACACACCCGAACTCGGTAAAAGAAACATGCCGAGTTTCAGATATGTGTTGAGTCGGATCTGTTTTTCCAACTCTAGCATCCATGTTGAAGAGTGTGAGTGAGAAGTAAAGTCAAGTGACTTTCTGAAAAAGTTGTAGAGAGGTAATGACATCTCTAGGGAGGTCTCCCACTAGTGGTAATCAAGTAAATGAGGTTTTGTTATTACTAGGAAAGTGTCCTCTTTGTCTTTCTGATGGCACCTCCACCGGATCTATCACCATGTGCACAACCACACTACAAAATAATTTTTTTTTTTTTTGTTTCTTCAATTTTGTTTTCAATTAAGAGTTCACAATGATCATAGGATGAGAGTATTTTACGCGGCCGCTCACAACAAATAGGCCACCGTTCCGTAGGCTGTAGCTTATATGTGGTGAATGGTGAGTGTAGAGTGGTGGCCATAAAGCTATCCTCCTTATGCTTCTTCAAGTTAGTGTGAGGTGACCATTCACTTGAAGTAAATGATTTTTTAAATTTTAATTTTATACAACACATGCACTACAAATGTATTATGTGCACATGCCCCAAGTTTCTCTCTAAATCAAAAGAGTTCTTTTCAATTTGGTCAAACTCAATTAGGTAGAATAAATAGGGTTTGTAAAGCACATAGACCCCTTAATATAAGACCATGGACCCCTTAATATAAGACTTGGGTCTTATTTGGTAAGTTTACTTCATGTTTGTAGAAGTAAAATGTCTATAGAGATAGTTGGAAGGAGTTTACATTGTCTATAGAGAATATGAAGTTTATTTGGTAAAAAAAATGTTTGGAAGGAGTTTGAGAATTTTTTTTATTGTTTGGTAAAATTGTCTAAAATGAAGGGTATTATTATGAAATGACCACATTACCCTTAATGTAAAAAAATTAATATTATAAAAGGGTCCACCTCTCAGACAAAGGTAAAAAACTTGGAGGTAAACTCACATGTATATATGAGCTTACCGTCTAACCGTATAGACACAAGAAGCAGATGTAAACTCATGGTTTACCTTCTGACGGTGTACCTCACATTTACAGGATCCACCCCCAAGATACATAACTGTGATACAATCAATAGTAAGACATACCCACGTTTATGCAAGGTATACCATACAATCAGTTAACAAAGAGAGAGAGAGAGAGAGAGAGAGAGAGAGAGAGAGAGAGAGAGAGAGAGAGACTTTGGGTGTGAAATACCATATAAACATTTGCACGTTCTCATAGGAGCAACCCAACTCCTGTGAGAATAGTGCCAACTTCCAAACATGTCTATAGACATTGTATCAAACAAAAATTTCTCAAAAATACTATAGACATTTCATATAAAGCTTATATAGAGTTACCAAACAAGACCTTAATTTCAGTAGAACTAAAAAGAAATCGTGTATTGGTCCGGGCATATACGTACAACTAGCTTGTGAAGAACCACCCAATAGGTTCCCTTTGTTTTCATTGGGTTCTCCTATCTAAATAGATCTATTAAATTTGTCTAGTTGTTCCAAAGGATCAAAACATAAAGTTATTAATGAAATTTCTTGTCGTCTTTCTGTAAAATACTCGTTTGGACGAGGACTTTCAAACATGTTAGTGTATATATAAATGTAGGTGTAGAGTAGGGCTAATTTAGTCATTTTATCTCTTCTATTTCTCTATTTATAGAGCCTACCTCTGTACAGATGATCTTAAGTATTCCTCTTAATACAAAACATTTATTATAATATCCTTATCCTTATCTTTTAGAAATCTTATCCATATCCAAACATGGTATCAAAGTCCTCCTTCCTTTCTACACTCTGATATGAAAATCCAAAGTCAGACCATATTACTGTCTCTTTTCTCTCATCTGTCAAAACAAAATCAAATAGAAGCAATCTGTGACTCAACCATCTTGCTTCATCTAAAGCTTCACCGCTGACATCAACCGCTCTAGAGACCACCGTTCTGCACGTCGTCGGCCTCCATCATCAGTCCGTCCAACGAGTGAGCTCCACACGCTGCCATCCAGTCCTCACGTGCTCTCGGTCTCAAGCTCCTATATATCTCCGTCTCTAACGATCTACTCTCGTCACCGCCAGAACCACCGGACCCAGAAGTCGCCGATCGGCCTTTCATTGAGATCCGCCGACGATCTGATCCACGCGTGAGCCACACGCACCTCGCCAAAATCGGGTTTTACTCTCAATTTTATGTCCATATCTCTGTCACTAGTGATCTGTTTCTCTCACCACCGACGCGTCTAGCATCAGAAGGTTGTAATCTATCAGCAGCAACCATCCAAGTCGTTGTCTACAGCACGTGACCCTCACGCGCCGCCACCGTTCTTCAGGCGTGACCCCCACGAGCCACCACCGTCCGTCGCACGTGATCCTCACGCGCCGCCACCGTCCGACTCTGAGATCTACTAAATATATATTATCTGATTATTTTCTATCTTGTTATTTATAATGGATCAGTCTGAAGTAACCAAACCTGTCAGTGTACAATTTGACGGTTTTAATTATGTTTTGTGGGTTCAAGAAATGAGCAGCTTTCTTAGAGGTTAGAAACTATGGCGTTATGTCACGGGTGACAACACTAAACCCGAAAGAAAAGAAAATGAGACTAATGATGATTTTGAAAAATGCTATGAAGACTGGGACAGCAAAAATCACCAAATTCTTACATGGTTCCTCAACACTTGCTCCGTTTCTGCAAAAATTCACTTTGCTCAATTTGAGACTGCTCAAGAAGTGTGGGAATATTTGACCACCTTGTACTCCACAACTGATATTGCTCATCATTATTAGCTGTTGGAGCAACTATATCAATTGAGACAAGAAGTTGGTCAGTCTATCTCAGACTTCTTATCCCAAATTCAGACATTATGGGACCAACTAACTGCAGCAGATCCTAAATGGGATTGCACTGGAGACGCCATCAAGTTTCTCAACTACCAGGATCGTATTCGAGTCATGCAACTACTAATGGCTCTTCATCCGGAATTCAAACCTGTCAGAAGTTTACTGCTTCATCGAGATCCTTTTCCCAAGATGGAAACTGTGATTGGGGAGCTACTCTCTGAAAAAACTCGCTTGGGAACACTTCAATCCTCTCGAACTACAGATAGCGTCTTGATCACTAAAGGCTCTAATCCTCATGCAAGTCCCAGATATCCATTCAACCCAAGCTAATTGTCTCATAAAATAATGTCTGCCTATTGCAAGAAACCTGGCCACTCAATCAACGATTGCTACAAACGCAAAGCCAAATATGATCCCTTTCTAGTTAGACAAGCTGTCACTGTAGCCATTGCTTCCAAGAACCCATATGAAAACTCTCATGACTTGGCCTCTCTACAAGAGCAAATTAATCTTCTTCAACAAGCCTTCTTAACTGCTCAGTCCGGTAACACCTCTGTTACCCTGTCTGTCTCAGGTATATCATCCTCTTGGTATTTGGATTCTGCATGCTGCAATCACATACCTTCTGGTCCCTCTTTACTTTGTCACGTTAAGCCTGTCACTAGTTTTTGCATTTATACCGCTGATGATTCACCCTTATCTGTTACCCACACCGGTACAATCACCACCAAAAACATGACTTTACCAAATACTTTTGTTGTACCAAAACTATCCTTAAATCTAATCTATGTGGGACAATTGTGTGATGACGGTCTTGATGTCCTTTTCTCTCGTCATGCTTGTTATGTGCAGGATCCAAAGACGGGGCGGACTCTTGGGATAGGGCGTAGAACGGGGCAGCTCTAGGAGGTCAATTCATGCAATATTCCACCACGTCAGGAAATCTGCGTGGCAGTTTTGTCATCCAATGTATGGCACTCTCGTCTAGGTCATACATCTCCTTCCTGCTTAAGTCACGTAATTTCTAATGGTTTGTTAGGTAATGCTATGAATAGTTCTTTTGATTGTACTTCTTGTCAACTTGCTAAACATCACAATCTATCTTTTAATTTAAGTACTTCCAACTCTTCTGCTGCATTTGACTTAGTTCACTCTGATATTTGAGGAGCTTCTCCCGTTCCCACTATGGGAGGCTCACGTTACTTTATCATTTTTGTTGATGATTTTATTCGTTATACTTGGATTTACTTATTGCACCATAAATCTGATCTGTATGAGACCTATTCCACTTTTGCTAATATGATCAAGACTCAGTTCTCAAAAACCATCAAAACCTTTCGCACTGATAACACCATGGAATATAAAGATAAGTCATTCTTGAGTATTCTTGCTTCACATGGCACAATTATTCATAGGTCATGTCCAGGTACCTCTCAACAAAATGGCAGAGCTGAACGTAAGCATCACCACATTCTAGATATTGTTAGGGCACTTCTAATATCATCTTCTTGTCCTGAACGCTTTTGGGGTGAAGCAGCGCTCACTGCTGTCTACACTATCAATTGTGTTCCATCTCTAATTCTTGGCAACAAATCTCCCTTTGAGTGCCTATTTGGTAAGCATCTTGCTTATGATCTTCTTTGTGTCTTTGGTTGTGTATGTTTTGTTCATCTTCAGCTACATGAAAGAAACAAACTCCAGCCCCGTGCTCGTCTATGTTGTTTTCTAGAATATGGGATTGAACATAAAAGGGTATCGATGTTGGGACCCAATATCCCAACGTCTCCGTATTTCCCGTCATGTCACCTTCTGGAAACACAAGATGTTTTCATCTTTTTCCTTCTTCCAGGTTCCGACATCAATAACATTCTTTTCCAATCCCTCCATAGATTTGTTCCCAGAGAATGACAAATTGAGTCTTCCTCGCAAGAGCCATTTTCTACAGGCCCTGAGAACAGCGTCCCTACCGAGAGCTCCTTCTCGTTTGAGGATCCGACACCCAAACCATCTTCCGTCATTCCTCGGACTATGAGGTAACCCTCCCAAACACCTCTAGAGTTGCATCTATAAATTCCCTTTATGATCCTCGCTTTTATCATGATTCATGCACTCACCCATTATGGCAAGAGAAGCAATTCAACTTGAATTACAGTCTCTTCAGAAAACTCACACTTGGGATTTTGTTCCTTTGCCTGCAAACAAAACTCCTATAGGAAGAAGGTGGGTGTTCAAGATAAAAACTAGAGCTGATGGATATGTTGAGCGATATAAAGCTCGTTTGGTTTCCAAGGGGTTTAATCAAGAATATAGTATAAACTACGAGGAGACTTTTGCTCCAGTTGCTCGTCTGACATCTGTTCAAAGTTTCTTAGCAGTTGCTGCAGCCAAAAGATGGTCTTTGTCTTAGATGGATGTTAAGAACACATTCCTAAATAGAGAACTCACTGAAGAAGTTTATATGCAGCCTCCCCTTGGCTATGCTCATCCACCCAACACAGTATGTCGGTTAAAGAAAGCCTTGTATGGTTTGAAGCAAGCCCCCCGGGCAAAACTTT
>JAYMTA010004961.1:0-12005 GCA_036897625.1 Pelargonium cotyledonis
GGCGCCTGCGCCGCCAAAACTGTCCCCCCCCCCCCCCCCCGCCACTTCTGCAAGACCTGCAGAAGGTAATGTTAAAAAACCAACTCAACTAAGACATGATAGTTGAAGTACTCGTTTATGATTTTAATATTATATTCCAACAGGTACTGGACGCGTGGCGGCGCCTTGAGAAGCGTACCTGTCGGTGGTGGCTGCCGCCGGAACAAGAGGACCAAAGCCGGAGGAGGCGGAGGAGGTAGCAGCTCAAAATCTCCGGCTGCGAGCGGCGGAGACCGCCAGACGTGCAGCTCCGGCTCCATAACCTCTAGTGGAACCGCCGATCACATATTCGGCGGGCCGCTGCGGTTCATGTCTCCCTTGCACAATTTCTCCGATTTGGGTGCAGCAGGAGATCATAACATCGACTTGAACAATTACAGTGGACTTAACGTTCTCGGAAACAGCGGTAGTGATTTAAATTTTCAGTCATTGAGTGTGAGCACTGGCCCTACTGCCACTTCCCTATATACCATGGAGCAACAGTGGCGGCTTCAGCAACAAGCACAGTCCCAATTTCCGTTCTTGGGCGGTGGCTTGGACCCCTTCCCGGCCCGCCGGGGCGGCGGCCGGGCTGGTGTCGTACCCATTTGATCAAGGTGGTCATGTTGAGACATCTAGCAGTTTTCTGGGCCAACATCTGCTGCGGCCGAAAGCGCCGCCGCCGTCTTCTGGAGCTTCGGTGGTGAAGATGGAGGACAGTCATCAAAATCAGCATCATCAACATCATCACCATCACCAACACATTAATCAAGAACATCAGCTGAGTTTATCTAGGCAGTTGCTGGGCAATATTGTTGGAAATGATCAGTTCTGGAGCAGTGGAGCTGGAGGTGGAGCTACAGCTACTGCATGGAGTGATCTTTCTGGTTTTAGCTCTTCCTCCACAAGCCATCCCTAAATTTAATTATAGAGTTTGGTTCAGGTGTGATGATCATCTTGAAGCTTCAAGTCACTTCTTTTTTTCTTGGTTAGGGCAGCTTCAATTAAAGACTATTAAAAACCCATCCCACATGAAGTTTTGAGCTTCTGAAGATGAGGATGGGTTGAGGAGTTATTAAATTTTTCTTTTTTGTTTAGCTGATCATGAACTAAAAACCCTAGAGATATTATTAGGTTTTCTTTTTTTCCTGTGTTAGTTTTTCTTTTGTTGTTGAATGCAATGTATGTGACATGTTTATCCATATGTTTTCCTTTATTTTATGGAAGTTCTGCAGAGAACACTTACATTTCAGAAATGATTAGCATATCTTCAGTTTCCTGTAACACAATATTGGGGTATTATTAATGCTTGAAATTTAGACATTTCTGATTCAACTGATCTCTTCTTTATTTTACTTTTCCATTTTATAATGCTAATGGTATAAATATAAGCAAGTCAAGGATGTGGTGTGGAAATGTTGTTACTCAAAGCTCTCTTTTTCTTGATTTAAATGCCATTTCTAATTTGTTTCAAGTCGTTTTAAAGGATTAAACATGCACTTGAAACCATTTGATGTGAAAATACACCACCTTTAACAACTAATGTACAAAACAAAATTTGTATCATAAAATTTGGACATATGTAAATTCTCGAAACACCATATTTAGATTTGATTGAGCATCTTATAAATGCACCAAAAAACATTGCTCACAGTTTGTTTGTGCATTCAGATCTCTATCTTTATTATATAGCTAGTAATAAATAATAATTAATCATTTTTTTTACCTTGAACTAAATTATACATGTGTAAAAATTATTTATATTTCACCTAGAATCCCAAGTGTGCATGCTTTAAAACCAATGAAACATCAGTACTTAAAATTTAGATTTTAAATTGTGTTCAGAGTACCATTATAGTATAATTTTACAAAATAAGAGAGGAAAATTACATAACTTCACATTTTAGATTGTGTTATTTGAGCTTTCAATTGTTACTTCATATTCAAGCTTAAAGCAAAACTGGAAATATCCAACCTCATATTCTTCTGTGAATTCCCTCATGGAAGATTCCAAAATGTCAGTGCATCCCATCTTTTTTGTTGAAATTTATGTAGGAGATCGATATCAGTAGATTTGCTTACAAATTAAACCAATATTAATTAATTCATTGTTTCTACTAATAATGGATGGTCAGTAGATAATGATCTTGAGAGGTTAGATTTACTCGAAAAGTAGAGACAAGAACCTCAAAAGACTCGAAGAATGCTCACTCAATTCCATGACAACAACATAACTGTTACGAAGATTTTTCTCGAACTCTGTTAATAGAAATAAAATTAGAAGAAGAAGAAGAACGTAAAGCTAAGAGTGTGTTGTTTCTTGTGATGCTGGTTCTACAGATTTGGAACAGAACAAATGGGTCAACAAAAATGAAGAATTAGTATACGAAAAAGAATGAGAATGTCTGACTGAGTTGTCATGTTGCCCAAGTGACGCGCGTGTTCTTGCAACCCAGTGGTAAGGCGACAAGAGTCTATTTTGTCAGCATTTGTGTCTGAGAGTGACGCTCTGTCCTAATGATTCTCCTAATCTGACTCTCTCATGCTGCACGCGCCTCGGTGCTGCCTCGAATTGCGTGCTCCTTCGCATCTTTGAATTTTGATTTCTTCAGGTTTGTTCTGACACTACTAAAGTAACTAATTTAACTGTGCGCTCACGTAATAAATCCCATAATTAATTAATTATATACTAATCTCATGTTCCAATCCTAATGTTTGTATGTTTGCCAATAAAAAAAAGTTTTAACCACCCACATCCTTGTTATCTCATTGTTTCTCTCATCAATTATATATGTAGTTGGTATTTTAGTCGGGTTTGGATTAACAAAATTTGCTATCTTGTCTAGCACGGGTTGAGCTTTTAAAAGACAAGTGCATAATTGACTATTCGTATGCACTGTGATATATACGATATGCAACACGTTTTATATAACCAAGCTATGATGGGTCAAGCGATTTATACGTTTTAGATTTTCTTTGAGGTCTTAGGTTTGAGCCTCCTTGCCGACGGTATGGGGAGAGATTTATAGGTTTAAGGGAACAAACAACTAACAGGGTGACGCTTCCCACGGGGGGTGAGAAACACTGGCCTGCAAAGTGAGCCTGCTGTCCCTCGCTTATTAAAAAAAAACACGTTTTATATAGCCACAATAGGATTCAAGTATTTATGAAATATCACATTATTTACCTACTTTGTACCGGTCAATTTGTTTTCAAATACATATATTAAATTATGCTACAAGAGTATAAAGATTGATATACTATATACATACATACATATATTTATATATATATGTTAATTGTGGAAGAAGAAAGGAATCTATATGATATGTGGGGGATTTTGCTTTTTGTTGCAAGAACCAAGGCTGCTCCTGTTTTCTCTCTTTCAATGGTCTTCATTGCAGAGAGAGAGAGAGAGAGAGAGAGAGAGAGAGAGAGAGAGAAAGAGAGAGAGAGAGAGAGAGAGAGAGAGAGTACAATACTTAAAATGACTCAATGAAGATAACGCTACCTCGCTCTACAATTCAACTTAACGTATTGATTGTCGTTCCACGTTCACTATGATGTATAGATACTCTCATTTTGTCGGTGCAATGATAAATTATTGTTTATTATTATTAGACGTACTTTTAACCGTGTATTTATAATTTTATATCCCGTAATCGTGTCGTGTCGTGTCCGGTTGCTCAAATATGTATCTATAGTTGGTGCATCTTGGTATTCATCACTAGTCAATTGGATCATGAAATTTTGGATACTATATACAAAAGAAGTAAAAGAAGAAAGTTGTGGGAACCAATAAGGGAATGAGGCTCGGAAACCCAAGGTACAGTACATATATAGACACAAATCTATATATATTTACTTGGGATGTTTTTTTTGTTATCATTCACACTAACAGTCACAGAGCAGAGTACTGGTCGCGACCAGTGACCACTTGGGTTTTTGTGACAAAAACGTACTCTACTATACACCACTTCTCTTTATTTTCACTTTAATTTTGGTCTTCACACAAACGTGCCCTAACTTGTTCTCATATTATAAATATATATATCACAGTGAGTCAAGTACGTAGTTTAAGTACACATACATACATGTTGGTGTTGGTGGTGGGTGTTGATGAGAAGTGCAAAGAGAGATTCGAAATAGTAGCAATTAGCTATTCTGGACATTCACGTTGTTCCACATGACATCAATCATATATGTTATTAATATATATATATATGATTGATCTGACCTGACCATACCATCTAAATCCCCAATCACATGCATGCCATATGTACTTGGACCCATTTCCATTTGGAACCTACATGGCTGTGGCCACTCTTTAGACCTATCCTTAAAACAAGATGTTAAACATAACTATCTTTTTCCCTAATTTACTATACATATTCGCTTCAAATATGAGATCTCAAAATGATTAATTGCTTCATATGTTTACGCGAGTTTTTAAACTGTCAATTATATATCTCCAAGTTTATAATATATGTAATACTAATATTATTATTATACGTCGATTGTGAGTTTGTGGACCAATAATATTTCATTAGAGAGGAAGAGAAATGAGTAATGACAGAGAGGTTTGTATCTTTATAAGAGATAGGCAGCAACTACGTAATAGCATCCTATGAACGTTGCATGTCACTTTTTCTATATGTTTAAAGTGCCCATTGAATTGACTGCTACTTCTATTCTCCATCATCATCTCTCATTCTCTATTTCATTTTCATTTTCATTTTCATTTTATTAACAAAAGAGAGAGTCATTTCCAAGAAAGACATATATGAATTCAGTCAGCGACAATGATTTGATTATAACAAAGTTCTAGTATAATCATTTGCCAGTCTAATCCAACATCATAATTCAACAATCACATTTCATGCATTGATTTCTCCATTAATTAAGGCTTCATTACTTCCTAGATACACGTGCTTATATACAAGCATACATGTATTAATTAGTGGTTATCCGCATATTAATATTGTATTACTTGAAGGAAAAAAAAAAACTATATATATATAAAAAAACTAAATGCACACAAAGTTGTGTAGTGATTGTTGGTCTAAACAATTTAAACATTTTAAATTTATGATAAAGTCTTGCGTTCAAGTCTAAACCTATGGTATCATGAGGTGGGATTCACCCCATGTTGTATAGTGATTGTTGAGTCACTATTGATGATTATACTCGAGTTTTGTGTGACATTTCCGTTTTCAAGGAAACGTCATATATATGAGATTTAAGATTCACATTTTATCTTCTTTACGTGACACGTTTCTTTGAAACATTGTGTATGCAACTGAAATGAAGATGATCAAAAAGATAAACTTGAGAATTGCACGATATACAATGGGAAGCAAAGAAACACTTCCTAGGCCTCAAACGTTTGAGGTCAACCACATATCGCTCACACGTCAAACGTGAACGGTCGTACACACACTAAAGTGTAAAAGAGTTGCTCTTAATTGTATTCTAGAACTTCATAAATAGAAAGAGTTTAGTATATCGTAGATGAATCTAGTGTTAGTGAAAATTGAAAATGAGATTTTGAAACAAATTTTCTCACTCAAATGACACTTATATGAAAGTGTAGCAGTATATATTAATTTTTTAAATTTAAAAAAAAAAAAAAAAAAAAAGAGAGAGGGAATGAAAAACACTAAACATATTCTGTGAAAAAGGTTGGTGGGTCAGATTACGTAAATAACAGTCTGTCCATTATGTAAAGTTGATATGGAATGGAGGCAACCATTCAGGATTCAGGAATGGGTGTGGGGTTTAGGCTGCAAATTCCACAATTTTTGGCTTTTCATTTTTAATCACATTTTATATACAACTCCACTATTTTATTCTCATGCAGTGCCATATAATAAATTCAATTCATAAGATCTCCTACATTACTATGTTAATATGGATCTTGCAATGATACACCAAACAAAACAAAATGCTGTTTATATTAGAGATTTTTTTATATGGTTCTCAATTCTCATATCTCCGTATATGGACAATGTAGGTTCCGTGACAGAAATATATATTTTTTCCTTTTTCTGCTGGAAAGCTAAACCTCCAAAAGCTAGAAAATGAAGTTTTCCAAATATGCAAACCAAGGCCACTGATCTAGCCACTACAGCAAAGGAGATGAGCATCGTTTTCTCTCCTTCAGTATCATGACGTTGATTCGCACTACGCTTAACTAGTGTTGCATAGTTTTGCCACCACAACTAGTTTCGGGATGATGCAATCCTTGCATTTTCTGTCTGAAAATGATATACGAGTTTCGCATTCTACCACTGCATGCATACTAGTACTAGTCAATGGTTAGACCCGAGATGTCAGACCTCACGTGTATGACAGCTACTTCGTCTATAATGATTTAGATATATATGGCAAAACAGTTTTGTTGTATGTTCGTAATATAAAGGCAAGGGTTATCTAATACAGTAATATTTGCACCAAGAAAGCTAGATTTTGTAATGGCCTGCCTTTAATTAACTAAGAAGCTAACAAAGCAACAGTAGATATGGCAAATGGATTAGTGGTAATAATATTTAGATATTTACTCAACTATCACCTGATCGGGAGGCTGGGCATTATCAGCTTGCACTTGAGCTTGATCGCGGCACTCTGCAGAAGAGTGAATGAGAACGAACAACTGGGCAGCCTTCCGTTTCCCCCTCTCCGTGCCATTTTCTGCGAGATCCAGAAGTGGACCTGCGACACCGAGAGACTGAGCTTTGGATAGATGCGAAGGTTCTCCCATGCAGAGTTGAACCAACACTGCAGTTGCGTTCTCTTTGTTCCTAGGAGACCCGTTGCCAATTAACTCCACCAAAGTTGGAACAGCCTCTAGAGCTCCAATGGCTGCTCTTCCATCTGGGTGGCTAGACAGTATTGCCATCACAGCCAATGCTTCATCTACCATTTCACTTCCCGGTTGTGTCATTAGTGTCATCAGCATAGGCACCACTCCAGCCCTAACTGCCCGCCCCTTGTTCCCTTGATATATGCACAAATTGAAAAGTGCTGTAGCTGCATCTACTTTCCCTCTTTGGCTTCCATCACTTAGTAGTGCTACTAGGGCTGGGATTGCTCCTGATGCACCAATTGTCACTTTGTACTCGTCCACTGCAGATAGGCTGAAAAGGGTAGCAGCTGCATTCTCCCGTGCTTCCATGCTCCCGTTCTTAAGCACGTGAAGGATCCCAGGAAGAGCTTCAGATGTAATAATTCCTTTATTATCCTCACAGATAGACAGGTTCAGAAGAGCAGTGACTGCATGCTCTTGGGTGCGAGTGTCAGTTGTGTAGAGGAGGCCAACCAGGAGGGGAATTGCTCCAGCCTCAGCAATAAAAACACGATTATCACCATTGTACTTGGCAAGACGGCGGAGTTCACCTGCAATATATACAGTGGGAATTTGAGATAAAGGGACGAGTCTCTATCAATTCCAACAAGCAATCAGAGGATGTGGGTTCCAATATCCTAATGAAAAGAAACTAATGCGTAACTCTTCAGAGATGATGGAAGCAGAGCAAATCTCTTTTTTTTTTTTAAATGGAAACAAATAAAGAATGTGCTTACAACAACATTTTGTACATTATGAGATTAACTGTATAAGCTATATGACATACATGTGTGGACACCCATATGATTAAGGATAAATGTCATACCGTAGAGCGGTTCACACCAAGATTCTTACCTGCCGCAGACCGCTGATCCTCAATATTGTTGGATGTGAGCTTGCTCATGAGAGTATCAAGCTCCACACCTTCACCACAGGAGGCAGAAGTAGCCTTACTTTGAAGATAATGGCCTGATCTTTTGGGTGGCTCCAATCCATTGGCCAAACACCAATTAGATATTAGGCTACATAAAACATAGTTTGGGGTTAGGGTAGTGCCAGAAAGAATCTGCTGTGTCTTTGGACAAGTTCCATGACCAGCGTCAAGCCACTTCTTGATGCAAGCTCGTTCATATGTCTACATTACAAAAGGGGACTTGTGAGCAATTTTAGTACTAGATAAACTTTGTATGCTACATTACTATTCGTTTACAAGATTGTGAGTGGCAGTGACTGACAGAACCAAAAACATCTAATAGGAATTTCAGGTCTCACATGTGTAACCCAGTTAACATGAGGTGCTCAAATACAGCAGTTACAAGCCAAATTGGAAGCACCAGTAAGTATATGCCTCAAAAGTATATGAATCGTTCTCCTCACATTTAATGTAAATGCTAAGGATCCAAAGAATATATTATTATGCAGTTAAATAGCATGTTGAGCACCAACCTGTCCTGTGGAAATAATGACAGGTTCTTTCATCAACTCTAATGATATTGGGCAACGGAAATCATCAGGTATTGCTGGTGATTGGGACTGGTCAGTGTTGGCCTGACCACTGCAACCAGGAAGAGAACAATTTTTATTAGCTAAGGTACTTTTCTCCTCATTTTCTGGTTGGACAAACTCTTCTAATTTTTTCAGCAGTATAGACATTTTCTGTATGCTGTCCCCAGGATCTCCACCATTACCAATAACAATTTCATGCAGAGCTAGTGACTCTTGCTTGACATCTTCAACACCAATGAGTTTTAGTATGTCGGATAGTGTACTAGCAGCTGGCTCAGCATCCACATCATTGCCCAGGTTGCAAATAGAGAAGAGATCTTTGCACAAATCTAAAACAGGTGCATCAATCCGCTCATTGGCCCTTCTAAACTGAGTTTGTACAAGCTCAACCTGAAAAACAAATGTATTGGTACAACTGATAAGAAGTTCCACAGGTCCCTGTGGATTCTTGCTTAAATGGATAAAAGAGAAACAAATATGTTACACCTAACACCTGCTAATTGAAGGCAAGGTCTTAACAATATTTTTATCCTTGATAGGTAAATAAGAAATGTAAACCAAATAGAAAAATCAAAACAAGATTCTTTGACACACTGAACAACAACCAATCTCAAGTCCTTGAAACATACACCGACAAAATTTTAAATGGAGCAAAACATAACAGAATGTGTCCTAAAGTATGCAATATACATTTACCTGCTCCTTGACCTCGTCTGAAATCTCAAGTTTGTCATAGGATAGTCCACCAAGAGCTTGTTCAAAACGAAAATTAAGTTCATGAAACTTAAGCTTTATTTGCTCCCTTTCCAGTACCTGGCAGCATAAAAAAGAGAGGTTAGCCCCAAAACTACCACAAAAACTTCAGAACAGAAAGCCAATAAAGCATCCTCAGGTGTTAGTTTGGGTAATCTGAAGACATGTATAAGATGTAGACATCAGATTTTATACAGAAAAAATACATACACATATCAAACAATGTTCCCCAACCAAAGATGTACAGACAAGAAACAAAGTAATAGGGTGACAATCATTAGGGGCTTTATTAAGCTTATCTAAGAGATGCTTTCTGCGTTTCTCTCACAACCACGAGAATGTGTCTACTCAAGATCCCTATTGGATGTATCAATTCAAGAACAAAGTAGTTTGGGCAACTCACTCAACACAAATTCACATAAACCAAGATGTAGAATTAGGCTAAAATGACCAGCACTAACAGCAAAATGCATGCACATACCAAACTATGTGCCTCATTCAACAATATACAGACATGGAACAAAAACACGGGCTGTAACAACCATTGCCAACCTACAAGAGGGTTTGTTATGCTGAGCCGGCTAAGAGATGCTTTCTCTCACAACCCCAAAAATATGGTCTTTCTGCAATTCTCACAATAACTCTCTTGGGGTTTCATTGAATACATTCCACTCTAGTGTTTCAATTAAAGAATAAAGTGATTTGGGATAATAAGTATAAAAAAAAAAACGCACCAAATAAATCTTACTGCTTTTACTACAGAATCTGAGCAATTCTCTGGCATTTTCCAAAGCTTCCTTCAACAAAACCAAAGCTGCCACGGAACTTTCTGGAAATCTGTCCTCAATCTCTCCCAATTCTTCAAACAAGGGCACCAACAGCCTCAATCTCCGGGTCAGGTTGCAACAATCCTTCCTCACCACACTCTTGGAGTCCGGAATCTCGGAAATTTCGGAAGCAATGCCTGTGAGCATCCGCAGCAGAACAGCTGTACTGTCGTCGTCCATGACCCACCACTCTGAACCCAGAAAATGAGTTGAATTTGGGGGTTGGAGGAGAATTTGAACAAAAATGGGTCACTCTGGTTAGCTGAAGCTGGAGCTGGAGCTGGAGCTTGGAGGAGGAAGAGAAGCAAGCAGAGCAGGTAAAAACTAAAAACAATCCAGATTGCCGAAATTCACTTTATTTATGATTACACTGAAACCGTGATTACCAGCCACGGTTTCAGGTTCAGAGTGCAGTTAATAAATTTGTTGCTTTTTTTTCTTGTTTTAGAAAAAAGAAATAAAATTGAATCTTCTTATGTTTTGATTAGTGGGCTAATTAAAGATTAGCGAGTTGGATCACAACTGTGCTATCATAATTGCACTGCATTGCATTAATTAAAAAGAGTTTGGTAGCCCAGAATTAATGACTTTCTCAACTTTTTATTTCATACATATTGTCTTTCTTTGGGTTAGTTTGTTAGTTAGTTTATGTGATTATCATCAAATCATAATTTTGTCCAACTATTTGGTGCTCCATTTTCTCTCATGAGTACGGCGCCGTTTTAACTCTAATCTAAACTCTATGGGCCTTTAGTATAGCACAAATGGCCCATGAATGAGTAAATCTTGGACTAGATAGGCCCAATTTCTCCAGCAGAGAAACTCAAGAATGTGTTCCATAACTATTTTTAACAATACCAAATTAACACATCAAAACTGTTTGTATTTTTGTTAACAATTTACATAATCATTCTTGTTTTAGAAATCCATACATTTTCTATAAGACTCAATGATTTGAAACCCGTTCGGGTCGTTCGACCGGTGGGGTTACCGGCCAGTTTCAAAGTGACAATGAACATAGATTAAAATCGGTAAAGCTCATTGGTCCAATCCAACTATAAACTAATGTGAATGTATTTTTGTGATGTCATAAATACTAAAGATAATGGCATCACTTTGACTGATAAAGTCAATTTGATAATCCGACACCCTAAATAGTCTAACGTTTAAATTGATTTTTGAAAAATTGGTAAGAACTTAAAATATATTATATAAAAATAAGTACATTTCATATGCTTAAAATTGTGTGTGGAAATCTAAGATATTATTAATCATTAATATAATTCAAATCAATTAAACTTTCATGCACAGATTTCAAATATTTTTCTCAAATTTTGAAAATTTACAAAACTCAATGCAATTTCAGATTCCCCTAAAATTCTCTCATAGCATCCCACAAGGATTAGAATATCCATGGCATCTTCCCCCAAACTAATTCTATTTAATTCACAAAACCAAATTAAGACCAATTCAATTATTATAGGAAACATAAGTATCATGTTGTATAAATTGTACAGAAACAAAATTTAAAGTTGCAATTATCGTTCAATTACTTGCATATTTCAATTATTTTGCTTGCATGGTGTGGAAAATTTGACTACTTTTGTTGTATTGCTATTGCACACCTAAAAAGCCACATAGGTTTTGTTTTTTTTTAATACTTTCGTATTTGTCATTAATTAATTATACTTTATAGGTGTAATTAGTTGACCAATAAATCAAAATACAGTTAATAGCTAGATAGGTTGTTATTGTGTTGAAAGTAAAGTGAAAACAAAAGTAAGGACAATTCTGAAAGGAAAAAAAATGTTGTCTTGTTAAAGGAAAAATACAAGAAATAAAAGTTAGTACCTTTTGGTTTCTTTCAACAAAACCTTTATTTTTTCACACAAGTTTAATGCATGCTTGATTTTGAATGATTACCAAAGAAAATTTTGATTCATTACATTTCATGCAATTTAATATAGTTGGTGATGGTGAACTAGACAAAATTGTTGGCATATACATGAAAGTTTTGAAAGTGGCCAAGGAATAAAATTAGATATATATATATATAT
>JAYMTA010004962.1:0-12004 GCA_036897625.1 Pelargonium cotyledonis
CTGCGGCTCACAATCTTTATCTATATGTCCCAAAATCCCACACTTATAGCAAAATGTGGGAACCCTCTCGTATTGAAACGAGATCACATTCAGCACTCCTCTTGAAAAACCAACTCTTGCTTGACGACGCAACAGTTTTGTGACATCACATCGAACCCTAATCTTGGCATACGAGTTCCATCCTCTCCTAAAATTCATCGGATCAGACTCCAAGAAGTCCCCAATACTATTTCCAATCTTCTTATACAACTTCTCTGTCGTATAGCCCAGCAGAATACCACCCTAGTTTCCTCCCCAAACTTTACTATGGTGCAGTCACATAATAAATTAAAGGAGCCCAAAAAAAATCAAAAAGTTGTAGAATATTTTTTTGTTAAGTACCTACAATATATTATTTATTGCTTAGACTCTTGCTACGCGACATACAAGAATATAAAAATAATACATATAAGTATGTGACACATTTTTGCAATAAAAATTTACTTCACTTAAAATTACCAATTTACCCTCGACTTATTTCAAATTTATAAAAAATGCCATTTTTCTGGAATTTTCTCTCCCCTAAGCTTTTCCTATCCACACTCCACCGGATCGCAGAGGAAGAGCTCGCCATTTTCTCGCCAGAACCGAACCCGTGTCTTCATCTGTGCGGCGGTCCTTACGGTCTCCGGAAGCAGTGGCCCCCACCCATCTCAGGTACGGTGCTGGCGTTCTCGCCATTTTCTCTTATATTTTTTGTTGTCGTTGGCTGCTGGCGTTCTCGCCGGTGAGGGAGGGCGTTTGGCGAAGTAACGCCCGGCGAGAGGTGGTTGTTTCGGCAGTGAGGCAGTCCGGCTAGGGGCTTTTGGCCAGAGGTGGCCTCCGCTGCACTTCGGCACACACTCCACCGGATCGGAGGCCATCTTATCTATCTTGTTTTCTCTTTCTCATCATGTGATTTCAAACCTTCGATGGTGTTTTTGGGTGATTCTGAGAACACAAATGCTATTGGGTCATTACCCGGATAGTATTTGGTCCGGTCCCTGGGTCTGTTCTTCACATCCGGGTCGGTAATTCTCTTCGCTCCATGTCATGATTCCATTTGAAGCTTGCTTCTCCGTTTCGTTTCCTCAGCAACCATTTGCAAACAATGGACAAAGTTGTGGAAGCATTTGAGAAGGTGAAGAAGGAGTGGGACGAGGCGTACGGCAAGACCCAAGAGCACATCAAGGCGATCCAAGCCTACGGTAAATCCACGGAAGAGAAGAATTCACTCCCCAGATTGAACGGTCTCGCTCAGGATGGCTTGACTCTTCTCAATTCTTTGCACTTCCAGCTCGATCTCCTCGCCCCTCAGCTTCCCTCCGATGAACAATCGCGATCCGCTCAGTCACTTCTGGAATCGTGGAAGACTCAATCCCAGAGGTCAGTTTCTCAGAATATAATCGATTCGATTGCTCTTACTGTTGTATAGTTTACCTTTCATTTTTCCTTTTGGGTTTCTTTTAAAACTATAAAATTTGTCACCTTCAGTTTAGTAAAGTAGCTGCATTGGTGTGAGTTTTAACTGATTTTTTGGGTAATTATTTTTTCAGACAATGGTTCAAGTTGTTACTTCTATTAGACATCTTTATGGCTTGCTAGAGCTTTAATTTGTATTTGTGTTGTCAGTTTGCGGCTGACTCTTAGGAATGCTAATTTGCAAGCAAAAGCTAACATGAGGAAAACTGCACAGGAAGAGGTGATTAATAATCTGCTAACTTTATACACTTTTTATTGATTTAACCACTGGAATGTGCCTTCATGTTTCTTAACTAATTGATTTACCAATGAGTGTAATACTTGTGTAGAACTGGGTCATTACGATGGGAGGCTAAAGCTTATATTTGTTTGTGGATAGCTTTATTACGAGAGTTCTGGTCTGATGTGATTTTAACGTGCTATTTTACGTTGCAGAGAGAACTTCTTCTGGGTGGTGGAGGAGAATCCACAGTTCGAAGACGCAATTTACAGTATGTATTTATATATGCTAGATGTCTTTCACTGAGATTGAGTAAACTAATTCATTTGTAGCTTATGCAAGTTCCATATAATGTGTAGTGTTTGCCTTAGACAATTTTATGTTGTATTGTAACTTGCAATAAAAGGGTTATATTGTAAACAATATTGTTCTGTTCATACATGAATTTGTTGTTGTATTCCTGTATTCCAGGACAAAGGCTGGAATGACATCTGCTGCAGAAAGCATCACAGAGAGCCTTCGTCGCACTCGGCAGCTGATGGTTCAGGTTAGTAGTCATGTGTTTAATGAACATAACCATGATTCTATGATATGGTCCTTCGGTGGGATACACAGATTGAATTTCTAATCATGTTTTTATATGCTTATAGGAGGTCGAAAGAAGTGCTAGCACACTCATGACATTTGGTAGGTCCTTTTCTCCCTTCATAATGGTTTAATATCATCGCTTTTTATCATGTTGCGAAAATCATTTGATAAATAATTATACCTACATTCAGCCTTTGATCATATATTTATGGTTTGTTCGGCGTCGTTTAATTAATTAGCGCACTGTTTTTTCTTTATATAGAAAAAGGTAAATTCAGTACTAATGAAGTTGATTGGAATTTGGAACTATCTGTCCACTATTAAGTAATTCATGAACTGTTTAAGAATGTCAAGTGAAACTTTAACTCGTCATTCAGTCAAACAGAGAAGGTAGAATTTGTGAATAGATCTGGTCTGGATGAAAGAATAATGGTTCAAGTATCATTGTTTTGAGTACATGTTAGTGTGAACATAGTGTTCTGGTTTTGTTTGGCATCCAGATGATTCCCCCCTCACCATTTTTTGTCATATTCCAGTATTCACCTGAGCTGATTTACTTGATTCTTGAGAGCAAGCGTTATTTGGTAATTATTCCATTCTTCCTCATGTCAACTGTGTACAAAGTAAGAAGTGCCGATGTGGAAGATCATTTACATGTTAGGATCTCAATTTGACATGAGTTTATAGGATCAGTGTCTTCCCTACTAAATTCTTGTGTTGCTGATGAGTGAACAAAACTCTTGGGAAAAAAATCAAGGAAATGAAGCAGGAGAAAGAATATAAATTGTTTGACATGGTATGGATAATGTGTGGTTGTAAGTTTTCAAAGGAGTCATTTGCATGACTTAAAATGACTCGCTTGAAATTTAAATCTTATTTGAACTGTGGATTCAACTGAAGAAGTACTCAAATTTCGTAGTTGTTGATGCTAGGGATCCCAAACAGTGGGGATTTTGAGACAGCAAATTATCATGAGGTAACAATTTGAATGATTCCAGCTATCCAAGCAGTGGGGCAGTAACCAGTAAATTTTTAATACAGCTAATAGAGACATAGCATAAGGTTATATTAGGAGTGGTGAAAAACAGAAAGTTACCTTAAGTTGATCTGCAACCTTAACCAAGGACTTGGAAGACATTCTACATCATTTGCTTGATGGATTACTGAACATTGGATTGTAATCTCTCTACAGAAGTTGGTAAACAGATTAGGAGATGTGCCACCAGTGGTTTACATGTTGACTTGACTCAGCAATTATTGAAGTAAGATATGGGAAAGCACCTTATTTATGCATTCGATTTCAGTTCTCTGTTGGACTCAAAGCTGATGCCGTCTTAAATCTCACCTTTTAGGAAACTAGATTGTGAAAGTTCCACATCTTAGTATTTTGCCTCCTACGATTTGAATTTCTATGGCTTCCGTATAATGCAACAATAACTTAACATAGTAGGGTCTTCGTTTTCTTTTCGTCAATTCTCCTGAACTATTAACAAGAACGCTAGAGACCTCTCAGCCTGTTAGTACAATATATAGTTTACAAGCTAGAAATTTCCATTTCAAAGGTGTATGGCAGAACAAAAGTAAAATCCAGCATTTCAAAAAGATTTTGAGAGCTATAACTTGTAGAAAAGGGTATTAAAGAAGAATATTGTACATCAGATCTTCTAGAGCGGTACATTCAGACATTTATGTTTTCAATTATTATTAGTTATTTCTGGAATCTGCAATTCTCATTTTAAATCTTTACCTTCTCAGAGTCGGTGGAAAACATAAACTAATGGAGGGTATCATTTTCTATCTTTAGAATTGGAAGTGTTTTTTTCTCAGGGTAAACAATGACAGGAGTGGTTGCTTTCATTTGGTTTAGCCCATATAGTTTGTGATGTGATTGTCTGACTTCGTTGCTACTCCTTTTGTGGATCCCAACTGGTTCCAATGCATTATATATAATGCAGTTTCACAAATCCTGCATTTGTGCCTTCTTAGTTCATCCTTTTATGGTATAGCATGTGATGTGTTACTTCCCAAAAAGTTGGCTGTTTGTAAAAGCCTTGCTTATAGATAACTGTAGTGTTTTTATAATAACAATAGATAGTTGTAGTTGAATGATCTTTGAAAATGATTGGTCATAGCTCCTTGAAGTATATATTTACTTAATGTTCAACTATGAAAACATTGTTTTTGCTTGTCAGAGAGGTTTAGTTTTTATTATTATTATTATTTATTTATTATAACTTGTTTTACTTGAACTAAATGAGTTATGTGTTGGATTCTGCAGAGGAATCGACAGGAGTGTTAAAGAAGGCTGAAACTGAATACAAGGGGCACCGCTCATTATTGATGCGAACACGAAATCTACTCTCCACAATGCAGCGTCAAGATATTATTGACAGGTAATGGTTGTTTGCACATTTATTATTTGACCTCTGTTTCCACTTCAACCATTAACGGTACCTATTAGAGAAGCTCATACAAAGTCTTATCTTGACAGGTTGATCATCATGGCGGGGTTTTTCTTGTTCTCTTGCGCTGTTCTTTATGTTGTTTCAAAGCGTATTGGAATACTAACACTGCAGAGAAAGGTTACAGCTGCCATTAAGGCTAGCATGGTTAGGCAAGCAGGAAATGTGAATCAAGCTGTTGAGAAAGGCATCAATCTCGCTCAGGTGCGTGACAATGCAGTTCCCAAGGTTGCAGTTCCGATAGAACGGCCCATGCACGATGAACTTTAAAGTCCATATTTGTTAGATTTTGTTACGAATATTTATGTGCAAACTTAGGGCTCTGCATAGATTTATCGTGCCCTTTTTTTACCTAACATGGCGTTTATCCACTTGTTGGGTTTCTTCCTTCTGTGCAAACATTTTGTTTATGTTAAATGCCTAATGTAGTATTTATAGAAATTCAGTTTCCTGCTGCTATCTCATTTCGCATATATGGTTGGTTTTTGAAAATTGCCGAAATATTTACATGTGTGAATATGGAGCGGAAGAGAACATTCATGTTGATAGGACTTAGCAACTAAGAGTACAAAATGCAGACAGAACCTCGACGGTTGGAGAAGCCGGATTGATCTGTTTCTGTCGTGTGAACATTTAGTAACCATATGATGAGTTCGAATCGGGTAATGGCAATGAAGAGCACATCATTCTTTTCATTTGTAAAATTGGAGTGACATGCTTAGCAGAGCAGCTTATGCCAGCAACCAGAAATTCCTGTGGGCTTTGGTGTTGAGAAGATAACCAGCACTTTGTCCCTTTTTCTGTACACCAACACAAGTACACTTGCTATTCTCAATCAAGTATTCTGCTGTGTCTACCCCTTTCATTGACTTGTACCTATATATACCATCACGAAGACAATATGTTAGTGTCTTCATCTCGGATTCATTTAGAGTTTGTTCAGTTGTGGAGTATTTTTCCCGTCTAGTATTTCAGAAATCAAAAAAATGAATATTGTTTTCTACAACTACGCAGACTCTTACGCAAAAGTTAGCATAAACAGGATTTGAACAGGAGACTTTAGATATATATAAATAGTCGGTTATATACCATATAACGGTTACTTACCCTAACATTAACATCATGATGGGAAGGGTTCGTCGTTGGCCTATGACAATCACATCAACCCCGAGCTTATTGCTTTTCGAGAGAATAGCTGCAGCCTTGTCTTTCCCAATTTCCATCTTCTCCTTCTCCACACTCACCCGCACTTTGGGCTGCGCCGCCTTGCACGCCCGTTTCATTTCTCCAAGGAAATCCCCATCTCCACCGCCTCCTTCAATGACGGCCGTCATAGCGGCAAAGGCGGTGGCCGCGGCAGCAGGTTTCTTCAGGAACGCCGGCAAGTATCGCCAATTGCTCGTGTTTTCCACGTGAAGAAGTATCAGCTCGTCCTGTTCCAAAACAACATGCGATAGCGCATATTGCAGTGCGGCAGCCGCTTCCCGCGTCGCATCGGCCACCACCATTATCTTGCGCGGCGCGCCGGTGTTTGGTATTACGCCGTTACTACCACCTTCCATGGCCGCCCTGCCACCACCGTCAGCTCCACCACCGCAACAACAATTGAAGAAATTTGTGTTTGGAATGAGAAGTTAAAAACTGCCATAAAATGAGTAGGCATTTTGTTGTTTATTTGATCCAAGAATTAGATGAGATCAACTAGCCAAAATTGCTAGCTTCTCATTGTGTGATCCACAAGTTAGAGCATTTTGGCTCCATCCCCTAATTTTGGTTAATGTGCTTCTTTTTCAAGAGACCCCATTTATATTTCTGACCTGGTCAATGCCATATTATGTGCAACTAAGATAAAAGATTTTAGCTGCATTTGAACATCTATTTTTATTACTAAAATGTAACCAAGAATATCAAAATGGCATGCCAGTTTCATACAAGTAATATTTGTCATAGATGACTTGGAGATCACAAAGATCCAACCTAAGCTAAACAAGTTCTTTAAAATACATTTTTGAGCAGTAACTTCACTCAAGTTTCACCTCCTTGGAGAGCCCAACTGCAAAAGTAAAAATGAGTTCTGATGGCCCGTCGTTGCCAAACCATACAAATGGTTTCCGACAAAGGAATTAAACTGAGCTTATATTTTCCCCATTACCTGTAATAATTTTCAGGAGAAGAACATGGCAAAACTGACATTAGACATAGCGACATTTTCTTGAACTGTAGAGATAATGAAAGGATACAAGTAAAGATACTCACCTAGAGATCTCAACTTCCGGCATTTAATTTCTCTCTAAGGATTGTGTTCAGGATCCCTGGATTTGCCTTGCCTTTTGACAATTTCATTACCTGAATACGATCAAAGTTCAAAATGTTCTGCATCATCTTGAAAACAAGGCGCGTAAAGAGGAAAAGGCGAGTAGGGGATAGAGAAAATATATATTTTATAATTTGCAGAAAATCATCATACCTGGCCGGCAAAGAAACCTTCTAGCTTCGTTCTCCCGCCGCGATATTGTTCCAGCTGCTTTGGGTTTTCAGATATCACCTTATCTACCATTTTTTCTATCTCAGCAGGATCTGCAATCTGTTGTTCCTCAACCACAATAGAAAGTTAAAACTATTCGTGTTTTTGAAGAGAAGACATTCACTAAGGTCGTCTACACAGATCTCGGCCTTGGAAATAGAAGAAGCTTTATATTTTGAATAATTTGAGAGAGAGAGAGAGAGAGAGGTCACTTGCCTGGACTAAATCCTTTTCTTTTATTATCCCCTTAACAGTTCCACCTTTGGCTAATAGCTCAAACAATATCTGTAAATTGCATGGGAAAGATCATAAAAGTGTGCGTGATAATAAAAGATATCAAATTAAAATTTCATGCAACCAATACTATGCTAGAGACTTGTTTCTTATCCTATATTAAGAAGAAAGAAGATGGTACTATCACTAAACAAAGAGAAAACCTGAATCTTGTCCTAATATCTCCCTACCTAGCCAAACAAAACTGAACTGAGCTTCATAAGCAGACTACAACTCCAACTGTCTCATTACTTCACAAAAAATTTCTATAAAGCTGCAAACTCAAGGTCTTTGACAATGTATTTGCATTGCAATTTATTGAAATAACTACTTTGTCTCGTCATGTGCCAAAAAATAAAAATAAAAAGTAGAATAAGCTCCGTGCAATACTTATCCCTCAGTTTTGACAAGGTTTTCTCATGCTACAATGCAAGAGGGTCCCCATTTATTAAGCCTTTTTCCAGGCAGCAATGCAAGGTGGGGAGTTGAGGATGGAATAAACGGAAGAAAATTGTCTCATGCACCATAAACAAAGCTACTTATTTCTTACAATCAAATTAGAATACATGATTTAAGAATAAAGCATTTACCTGTTTCCCAATTTTTCCGCTAATAGGTCCACCTTGTATTGAAGCTATCAGCTCAGCCAGCTCTTGGGGAACAAGCTTAACTTCGTTTATGGACAATTGTTCATTTTTCAAATAGGCTGCAATATCACCCATGATCCAGTTGGCAGCCAGCTTTGCATCAGCACCCTTAGCAATAGTTGCATCAAAAAATTCCGCAACCTGCGACATTAATTCAGAAATAGAAAACCCCCGTCTTAGACCACAACAGCAAGATATTTGTACTAAGCTATACTGCAAAGCAACAAATACATTAGAAAAATAGTAACTAAGAAAAACCCCGTGATTTCACGTCTGAGGAAAATGCTCAAAGGTGTGGCATTAGAGGTTTAAAAAATACTGAGGGGAAAAAGAGCTTCCTGAAAAGCCCTTGAGGCTCACAACTTATAACTAATATTGACAAATGACTACAGCATTAAATAAAACCCATATTTAAATTCATAGGTACACTATTTATTCTCTCCAACCCAAAATGGATGTCCACTTTCCTATTTTTGTAAAGATTAAGAATGAGTTAGTTAGTGTTAGTTAGACTTAGTCAGTTAGGTTTTCTACTTTATTCCCCTATCTATGTGCCACTGTTATAACATACTCAAGGGTTCTACTAACTTATCATAGTGATATTATTGGTAATTCATGCATGACTAACCAAAGTAGAAACTAGAAAGTGGACAATCCTTTTGGAACATAGGGAGTAAAATTTAGTCTAGTATGCCGTGTATAGATTAGATACACAACTTTGCAATGCAGAGTACCCTAAAAATATTTCTAGGGGCATTAACTAACAATGTAACCTCTTTTAAATCTAATACGCGCAAAATGATTTTTAGCAATAATTTTTATTTTTGCTTTGCCACTAAGTTCCATACAGAGATCACATTAGATAGGATGGAGCGGGGAAAGGGAATACGCATAGACAATCCCAAAGAGATTTGCAAGAGGATTCATGCAGCCGACCCCAACATTTTGCTTGTCAAATAGCTTGGTTGTTGTTATTGTTGTTGTTTGATTACCACTAAACTCCTAGAAGTGTAAACTAATAACACCCTTGATGTTGTGCGGGAGCCCATCAATTACAAAAACTTACAACTGTGATGTAGAGGTACTCACATTCATGTCATTTGCGAGGAAGAGAACGTCCTGCATGGTTAGACCCATCTTCTCATACCTTTGACGCTTCATTTCTGGGAGTTCTGGCAAAGAATTACGAATACTATCAACAAATTCTTTACTTAGGATAACTTCTGGAAGGTCTGGTTCTGGAAAGTATCGATAATCAGCAAGTCCTTCCTTTTTCCTCATTGTAACTGTTTTCTGAACAGTTTAACAAAAGGCAAGTAAAAACATAAGCAGTCAACATCTAATCAAATGAAGCAAATATCTAGTACAAGTACTAAAATAAATGAATGGAGAGAAAAAATGATTTAGCAATAACCTGTGCACCTTCCTCCCACAAACGAGTTTCCTGTACAATTTCATCACCATTGCCTTCACTTAGTAGGAGCGCCTGCCTCCCAATCTCATAATCAACGGCTCTACTTATTGCTGAAAATGAGTTTAAATTTTTTATCTCAACCTGTAAATATACAATAGGGTTTAATTAACAGCTTCATCAAGCTACAAATAATTTTGTACTTCGAGATATTATAATATACTATGCAGGATAGGAGTATCTAATAAGTCAATATGATGACTAAAAGCAAAAAGATCACTGCCTAAAATAAGAAAAATAAATTGCTACAAAGAACTTTAGCTAAATATCAACAATATTAAATGTAACGATTGAGGGGGAAGAATCATTTTAGCCCCATAGAAGTAAAAGAATATCATCATCTGAAAATGAAAAGCAAGTAATTTGTTATTTCCACTCCTAGCCCATTTACATCCTAAATGATTAAAAGATAACTTCCCAAAATGGTGACTTTTGGCTGTAAATTCACGGTTGTCACCAAGGCTGCATATAACCCACGTTCTGCTACTTTTTTTTCTTAGAGGGAAGGAGGTGGGGGAGACTTGGGTAAAAATGTTACTGGTCATTTCTAGGAAAGTAACACAGCCAGGACACAAAGTTTCCCTTCAGCACACAGTAAATCAGTAACAACACAATGATGACTCGTGACTCCAGTTTCATGTATAACTGAAAAATGTTAGCACATAATTACTTTTTCTAAGCTAAAAGTTTCTTGTAGTTAATCCACATATTTCGAAATCTGCCCTGTTTTCTAGAAACCATGTACAGAATCATCCTTAGCTCTCAACTTATAGATGAGATAAATCATATCATAATAAACCCATTATGTGTATAGTCTAAACATTTTCTTATGCTGTCACTCGTTTAATAAATGAAAAATAATTCCTTACTGAACAATATGGATTATATAATAACTTATTTACCTTTGTTCCGAACTGCAATTGTCCAATTGAACGAACTGAAACATTCACATCACACCGAAGTGAACCTTCTTGCATATTACCATTAGTCACTCCCAAAAACCTAACCACCCTCTGTAACTCTGCCCCGTACTCTGCAGCTTCAATTCCAGTTCGCATATCAGGTTCAGAAACAATCTCAAGTAAGGGCACCCCTGCTCTATTCAAATCAACCTACAATGAGTAACTAACCGGATCAGTAAACCTGTCAGCCATAATAATAAATTTAAATAGGTTATTTAGTCCTTGGAAAAGATGAAATATAGTAAATACATCAATTTCACAACAACAAAACAATCAAATTGTTACTTTTACGGTTTTCAAATGTCTTTTAATACTTTTATGGCATTAACAATTTATCAAACCCCACTGGTGGATTGAATGCTCTCCTCATGTCTATCATGGATGCTAAATATCAAGTCTTTATGAAATCTATTATTGATATCCTTCAAAACCAAATCATTTAAGTTATTTTTTAATTTGTAAGAAAGTTGTTTATTTATTCATTGATATAAAACTTAGGGCACAACATGGGATAGGTTCGAAATAAATATATAATCCAGAACTATATATGGGAAAACATCATTTATACAAAATGTCTAGAAATCTGGTATAGTATATCCATCTCTCTCACTACATGTTAAAATTCCACTATGAATTCGCATATCTAAAAAAACATGAAACACATATATTTTTGTTATTGGTGCTTGAATCTAATTATTTTATAATAATAATAATAATAATAGCAATAACCTGAATAAATAAAATGTGGCGAAAACAAGGAGAACAAATAAAACAGAATAATAGTGAATTAAAGTAAGAGGGAGAATTAATACCTCAGAGTAAGAACCATCTTCTGAATGAAGCAGCTTCCCCGCATCCTCTTCCATGTGAACCCTGGTAATACCAAACCTCCTCCGCCCGCCACCAAACTCCACAGGGATGTCCACATCAACATAACCTCCAGTTGCAATTGGCACATCAAACTGAGATATTTGATAACCCTTTGGGAGGTCCGGGTAAAAGTACTGTTTCCTATCAAACTTAGACTTGAAAGACAGATTGCAATTGAGTGCAAGACCCACTCTCACAGCTGATTCAATAACCTTAGAGTTCAAAACCGGCAATGCACCAGGCAGACCCATGCAAACTGGGCAGACTATGGTGTTTGGCAGAGACCCGTAATTGAAAGGGCAGCTACAAAAGGCCTTGGTGAGAGTGTTGAGCTGGACATGGGTCTCTATCCCAATAACTGCCTCGTAATCCTTCAAATATTTCTCAATTGCTATGGTATGTTTGTTGGGTAGGACTTTGAATGTTGAGGGCTCTTTCTTTTCTTGTGTGGCAGTTTGGGCTTGCGGGGGCTTTTATTTGGAGCCAC
>JAYMTA010004963.1:0-12001 GCA_036897625.1 Pelargonium cotyledonis
AAATAAGCTTAAGCGGCAAGTTAGTGCACCAAAGATCAAACCAAAAATGAATCGGGATCCCATTACCCGTCAGCCATTTCATGCTACGATCCCCCATAACATCCAGAAATCCCGGAAGATTTCGAAGCTCAATGATGCCACTCATAGCTGGAGATAACCAATTTGAAACAAGTGATTGCAAGGACCGTGAGTGTTCGTCCCAACCATATTTAGCGCAAAGAAGTTTTTTCCAAAACGAGTCCGACTGAGTTGCAAAACGCCACCACTATTTTGCCATTAAACTCACAAATGGAGTTGTTGAATACCAAGCCCCCCATGCTCTCGGGAAGAAGTCACAGCTGCCCATTTGACTTTGCAAATGCCCCGATGGTCCGATGAATTAGACCAAAGAAACCGACGCTCTATAGCCTCCAAATTAGCAATTACCGATTTTGGCGCACGAAAGAGCAACATATAAAATAGAGGGAGAGACGTAAGTGCAACACAAATCAAAGTCAAGCGACCTCCCATTGAGATATATTTAGATTGCAAAAGAGCTAAACGGCTTTGGAACTTGTCGATAATACCCTGCCATGTCCCAACCCGCCTCAGATTCGCCCCCAATTTGAAGCCCAGGTAAGTAATAGGGAGCTCGGCTATTTGGCAACCAAGTTCCGTGGCTGGAGTTTCAATGCGATCCGAATCAATATTGAGACCAACAAGCTGTGACTTATGGAAATTTATAGCCAAACCTGATGCATATTACAACAATTGTAGCACAACCTTTATGTTTAAAATCGAATTTGCCGAGCGAGCTAAATCGAGGAAAATGACTGTATCGTCTGCAAATTGCAAATGCGAAACTGACAGAGACCCAACCGAAATACCTGCAAGTGGACCTTGAGATTCCGCGTGGGAGAGTAGCAAATATAAAACCTCGGCGACAATAATAAATAAGTATGGAGAGAGAGGGCAACCCTGCTTAATGCCTCTAGAACTTTGAAAATCAGCCGAAGGCGAGCCATTCACTAACATTGAGATGTGAGAAATGAGGCAACTGCGAATCCAAAATCTCATTTGGGTACCGAAACCCATCGAGTCCAAGCAAAAATCGATGAAACCCCAATCGAGCATGTCAAAGGCCTGCTGAAAATTAAGCTTAAGCATCACTGAAGGTATATGATTAACCCGAGCTGAGTGAATAACCTCCCCCGCTATTAGCACACTATCCAGAATCTGACAGTCCTTGGTAAAAGCACTATGAACATCACTGATAATGGAGCGGATAAAAGGTTTGATTCGATTTGCTAATAACTTCGTTACAATCTTGTATGGAGCAGACACCAAATTGATGGGACGATATTGATTAAAATCCTGAGGCAAATTTGATTTCGGAATGAAAGTAATAAATGCATAACTCAGACCCTTACCCATAATACATGTCTCCATGAAACTCTGAACAAAAGAAAGAAGGTCCGGAGCAATGAAATCCCAACAATGTTGAAAAAATAACAAGCTGAAACCATCAGGACCGGGTGCCCGATACCCGTCAAACCCAAAAACAACCGACCGAATCTTATCAAGAGAGACCGAATTCTCCATATCTCTACGCGTAGAATCAGAGAGTCTCTTGAAGTTTAGCTCAGGGAGGTCCGGACGATTACAAGGTGGCAAAGTAAGCCGGTCCCGAAAATAAGCACACGCGAGAGTTTTAATTGATTCCGGGTTAGTAATCCACACACCACCATGATTGATGCCCATGATCTTATTTTTTGCTTGCTTGAAAAAAGCGATTCTATGAAAAAAAGAAGTATTACGATCGTCTTCCAATAGCCATTTGACACGAGACTTTTGTTTCCAAAGGACCGATAAGTCCGAAGACTTCCTATGCAAGTCCGCAAGCAACTCAGCGCGCCTAGCTAAACTTACAGAGTCTAGAGCCTGTTGCTCAGCTTCTAAATCAACCTCATCTAGGTGCAGTTCCAATTGCCTTATTGCCTGCTCCAAGTTCCCAAAAACATTAACATTCCAGTTGTTTAATACTCCCTTGACATGATGAAGTTTGGACCAAAGGCGGAAGCTTGGCTGCCCCGTAATAGAAAATGACGACCAAGCATCAAGAACAGACCCATAGAATGAGTCATGACCAACCCAAACATTTAAAAACCTGAAGGGTTTTGGTCCCCAATCGAAAGATTCCACTGAAAGAAGCAACGGACAATGATCGGAGACTCCACGAGGTAAACCCGAGGGGCACAAGGAGCTAATGGGATGGGGCCAATCCGGAGACATTAAAATACGATCAATACGGCTTGCGGAAGAGTCAGAACCATACCAAGTAAAAAGCCTACCCAAAAGAAGCAAATCGAATACGCCACAGTCTGAAATAAATTGATAAAAACAGGTCATAGCAGAGGCTAAAGCAAACCCACCACTACGCTCGGATGGGACACAAACCAAATTAAAATAACCCCCAAACAAACAAGGAAAATGAGCAGCAACAACAATATCCAAAATGCGAGACCAAAGAGCGAGCTTATCTTGATCCGAAGTTATCTGCAATCAAAAACCCCTCAATTCCTGGTTATTGCTATGAAATTTGGATCAATGGTCTCAGATTCAGTTGCAAAAACAGTAGAGTCCCAAAGCGTGATAAGCCCTCCCGAACGGCCGGCCGAGGGAGATAAGCGAAAGTCCATGGATGGGATAGCCCAAAAGCTTTTTGCTTGAAAAATCGATAGCTCTTGAAGTTTACTTTCCTGAATAAAAACCATGCTACTTTTCGAAGAGCGTATAAGGGACCGAACACGGTCCCGTTTATGCTGCGCTGAGGCACCCCGAACATTCCACGATAGAAGCGTCATGGTGTTCAGAGACAACGCAAAAACACACGTGACTACTGACGAGTGTTTGCAACTTTGAGTAAACGAAGCTGCTCTATCTCTTCGAGATCAGAACCTTTGAAGTTTGCACCCAAACTTTTGCAAACGTCAAGAACCGCAGAAGGAGAGCTGTCTCACTTTCGATCCAGAGCTGGCGGGGACACGGGTCTATGCGAGATAGAGGAGGAAATATAAGCTGGAATAACCACTCTCTTTGGAGGTTGAGAGGTAGCAACTGCTGGTTGAGAACCAGAACGACGACGCGGGACTTTCAGATGAGGGAACAGAGAAATCAAATTATGGTGCGTAGGGTTTTGATTCAAAGGAGGATCGTGATGCACTGGATTGGATTTGCTCCAAAATTTGGGTCAGGGTCATGCTGCGGGTCTTTTGAGTTTGAAGGCCCATGAGCCAGCTCCGAAAATAATTGCTGATCCGAGAAGTCAAAACGGGCACTCCTTGGTGAGCTAGGAGGAGACGAGTGAGGGGACATCCCAGCCCGACCAAGGAAGGAGGCAAGGTCCGACGAGAAACACTCCGAAACAGTCATATGAAACGATTTCTTCCCGACCTTGAGACGAGTCGTAATATTTATAGACTCGAAAGAGTCCGAATGAATTAAGACATGAGCTTTATCAAAATCGGTATCCAATTCAAAGAAGGGGTGAACTGAAACGAAGTCACTAAACTGTTTTACCAAGTTTCGCAATGTGTTGATGTTCCAAGCATGCAACGGAATTCCTCGAAAGTTTAACCAACAAAAACGACCACCTCGTCTCTTGTAAACATTCCAATCGTGAAACGAGATGAACCACTGTGATAGCCAAGACCACCCCGAGTTCTTCATAGCCTGGAGAATGCAATATTCAGCAAAGGATAAGATGAACACGTGAGATCCCAAGGAATGAACAGAGATTTTTGTAGACCCTTCCCCAGCGAGAGATTCACGGAGGGAAGAAAAGGACGCAGAGGAGCGAGCGATTGCTAGAACGCTGCAACGTAGCTTATCTGTAACCGAACGAGAAGAGAAGCCCATTGTCATTGGGTGTTCCTACTTGATCACCGAAGCTGGAGCCCGTGGTGGAGTGGGGGTGTTCACCGGAGCATTGCTTGCCCGAGAAGTAATAGCAGACTTCTTAGCTTTGGGTTTCAAAAAATCCTTCCCGCGTTTCCTTGATTGCTGACGCGATCGATAAGAAGGGTGAGATCTCGATTGTCTAGCCCATTTAACGAAAAGGCGATAACCAATGAGTGAGGTACCATCTAACTTGCTAATCACTTTCTCTGCATCAGCTGCCGTCCCAAACGATACGAAACCGTAAATTCTGCCAAAACCGTTGGGGTTTCTCGGAATGAAACTGTAAAGCACCTGCGCATGACGACTGAATATATTTGCTAATTAGTTCGTATTAATCGGCGGGGGAAGATTACCAACATAAACAATGTGACGTGTGCCTGAAGACTGCTCGGGGAGACGTCGATCACTACGATCCCGGCGACCTGAAGGCGGCGCTGGTTAGGGTTTTGTCTCATTGTCGGCGTTCGAAATCCATTCAACTTCATTCAAGTAAATTTTATTTTTGGATAATTTCCGCACTCACAAATTGATTAAGGAGGATATGATTGTTAATTAATGAAGTGTTATCATGGTATCACCTCTGATAACTCAATTTTTATTCAAGCGATGGATTTTTTGAGCGAGTTTGTAAAATCACATTTCGCTATTTTTTTCCTATAATAATTATAATAATGGTTTAAAGATAATAGACAAGCACACCTCATTGTGTTGTCCTCCAAACAAGTCTAATCAAAGTGACAAGAATATCCCCCACAAAATAGTTTGAAGATGATATATAATAGCCACTGCTACTCTACTTATGCTCGCATCTCCTTTTTTTGTCCATACAAATACATCTTCACAATTTATTTCTTAAAATATTACTGTACTCATATTCATATGAAGTTGATATATGAAAATATGTAGCAATCAAATAATTTTTTTTTTTTGTAATTTTTACAAAATACTGAAATATATGTGTGTGTTAAAATTAATAGATATCATTTCATCAAATTTAACAATACTTATCTATCTAACTCTATGTCATAGTGTCGTTTATTTTCACTTATTGATTTATTAGAGTCTGTTAATAATTGTGTTTTAAAAAGATACGGAATAAATAAAGTTATGATTTAAAAAAAAAAACAATACCAAATTTCCTCAAACATACAGCTTATTATGTTATATGGATGTTTATAGTTAGTCATCAATAGATAAGATTTATAATTACAATGGCTATTGCTACATAAATATAGACAACTTATCTTATGTAGCAATAGCTATTGTAATATAGACCAAAAGTTGTTTTCTCATTTCTATATTCTTTTCCTTTGTCTCTCTTCACAAATGTTCTCTCTTTACTAACAATTGTATTTATTTGATGTATATTCATAGATATTTGTATATGCAATGCTCTCAGTAACAAGACTTATATTGGTAACTATAAACTTAGCAACCACGAGGTCTACAATTCTAAATGTCCAAAAACCATTTTGATATTTTATGATAGTTAATTGCTTTATTGACGTCTTGTTCACCTACTGCAAAATGAACTATCTTATCTATCAAGTTATCCTCACGAACATCAAACAAGTCCAATCAAAGTTGAGTGTACACATCTCCATTGTCGAGCGAACTCAAATTTAAGAACAAGTGGGCTCAAGGGACTCAAGTCCCCATTTCAGCCCATGACCGGTTGCATCTTGGCTGTGAAGCTTTTTAAGTCAACTTAATTAAGGCAACTCGCTCGAGTTACAAGACTAAATGAGCCATATCCACACTTGAGAGAGACGCCTCACCTATGAGCAAAACTTAGTGTCAAGTTTGAGTGAAGTTAGTCTTCTCTGTTCTCGCTGGGACCACAACTCGTCCCGCGCCTATGGAGTAAGTTTATCTAAACTAGTCAATTTAATCACACCGGCACAACAATACATGACAATTCATGACCATCACTCAATGAGTTGCACCATTTGAGTTGGACTCGCATCCATGGTCACAATCCAAACTTGTGGAGATGATCGTGTCTCTTAGGTCGACCAAGTAACCCAAACAATTTGACCCAACCATTCCCCAAGTGATTGAACTTAGAAGTTAGCACTTTCCACATAGAGCCAACTTGATTGACCTATGGTCGTGGCATCCCTCCATGTTGGTGGAGTCATTTAAGTCTCATACGTGTTAGGTCGTAACAACCGGACATATATGATCTTACTAAGCTACACAATATATAAGAGGGTAACTCTCCCATTCAAATCCAAATACCCCATCTCGTACTGTTGGCAAACATACTCGAACTCGAGAGCTTAAAATGAATCCAAATATCTTAAATCGTTTGTCTCGACAAATTTTGGTATAATAGTAAAAAATTTTCATTACACACCAGTTACATGTAATAAATTCATTACTAATGTGACAAATGACATTTACTATAGTAGTAACATGTAAGTTGACATCAGTTACATGTAATAACTTCATTACTAATATGACAAATGATATTTAATATAAAAGTAGATTATCAGGTTTCACAAGTCAAATGTTATAAATTCATTAATATTACTATTTAAATTTGAAAAAAAAGAGAGTCAAATAATCATCTGATATGCTCTTAAATTGTACACTCGATTTATTTTATGAGTGCTTGTAATCCTTCTCTATAGAAAAAATCATAATGAAATTGTAATGTTATATTTGAATTTCATTTAAGAATCTTCATTCGAGTCAAATTTAAAATTTAAAATTATGAAATATTGAAAACATGCTACGAAATGCAACCTATAAAAATAATATATATATATTTTTTGATAGGCGAGCGGTATCTTTTATTTAAGAACCCGAAGGTAAAAATAAAAGTACAAACAAAGTGCTGTCCCGTCCGTCAGGCTAAACAAACTGAAGGATTCGAGACCCACGAAGCAAGAGAAAAAGAAATACCATAGGTCCTATCGAGTGCAGTGATAAGAGAGTAAGAAAAGCTTTGAATACGGAGAATGGTAGTTGCCACACTCGGGTACTCATGCTTAAAAATCAAACCGTTACGACCTAGCCATATAAACCACAAAGTGAGAAGACGAATGGAGCACCATACTTTAACAGCTAACTTTGGTACCAAAAAACATGAACTCCACCATGCTAAAAGTGCAGAACAAGAAGAAGGCAAACAAGCATGAGCATTCCACCATGCAAGAACGCCCGACCAAATACGAACCGACCACGGACACATGAGCAGCAGGTGAGAGCATGTTTCCGTGTCAGAATCACACAATTGGCATTGGATCGACGAGCCTTCCGGCAAAACACCGCGCATGGACAAAAAAGCCGAGCATGACACACACTCCATCGCTGCTAGCCATGCAAAACACTGTATCTTGGGCGGAATGGCAACCTTCCAAATGGCATGAAAGCAAGCAAAACGGGTCCTTGGAGTTTGCAAGTAGAGAGCATCATAAACTTTTTGAGTACTGAACTTACCGGTCCGTGCCTGACCCGAGACGAGCTGATCAGCTCTAGATGGCGCCGGCAAAGCTTGTGGAATGGCAGCCATGAATTCCACGTAATTTCCGAGCTCCCAACCCCTCAATTGCTGGCAAAAAATAGAGAGTGGCGAGGAAGCTAGGCGGTTCATGATGAAGGCCACTGAAGCGGATTGGAAACCACATAAAGTATACATGCGAGGAAAGAGCAACTTCAGAGGCGTGTCCGAGACCCATAAATCGGACCAAAACCTTATAGAAGCTCCGTCACCAAGAACCCATTTCATATTGCCCAACCCCATAATGTCCAAAAAGCCCAGAAGATTTCTCAATTCAATGATTCCACTCATGACGGGAGAAAGATGATTCGAGGACAGCTCTTGAAGAGACCATTGATCCGGTTCCCATCCGTATTTAGCACAAAGAAGTTGTTTCCAAAAAGAATTCGGTTGAGGAACCACCACCACCACTTTGCCATTAAACTAACGTTGGCAATGTGCAATTGACAAACACCAAGACCACCATGATTACGATGAGCGATGACTAAAGACCAACGTACCTTACATAAACCCCGACGATCCGAAGAGCTTGACCACAAGAACTGCCTCTCTATGGCTTCCAACTTGGCAATTACCGACTTAGAAGCTCTGAATAAGGACATGTAAAATAAAGGCAGAGACGACAAAGAGGAGCGAATCAAAGTTAAGCGACCCCCCAACGAAATGTATTTAGTTTGCCAAAGTGCTAACCGATTACTAAATCGCTCGATAATGCCGCTCCATGAGCTAGTACGTCTTGGGTTTGCCCCTAATTTGAAACCCAAATAGGTGAAGGGCAGATCCGCCACTTGACACCCCAAATCAGCCGCAAGAGCTGACACCCGGGCCGCCCCCTTGCCCCCCCAAACCCGCCCGCAGGGGCTGACACACGGGCCGCCGATACATTGAGTCCAATTAATCGAGACTTGCTATAGTTAATGCACAACCCGGATGCTAGCTGGAATAAATGAACGATGGCTTTTAAGTTTACAATTGAGTTCTCCGAGCGAGACAAATCAAGAAATAACACCGTGTCATCGGCGAATTAGAGATGTGAAATTGAGAAGCTCCCTATGCGAATACCGGCAACACGACCTTCGGACTCGGCATGAGAGAGTAAGAGGTGCAAGGCTTCCGCCACAATAATAAAAATAAACGGAGACAAGGGATAACCCTGCTTCACTCCTCGAGACGAATTGAATTCTTTAGATGGTGACCCATTTACAAGCACAAAGATGCGAGATAAAAGACAACTGCGAACCCAGAAACGAAAACGCGAGCCAAAACCCATCGAGACCAAACAAAAGTCAATGAACACCCAATCCAATCTGTCGAAAGCCTGCTGAAAATCCAATTTTAAAATTGCAGCCGGAATTTTTTTAGATTTTACTAAATGAATAACCTCCCCCACAATTAGTACGCTATCAAGAATTTGGTGATCTTTAATAAACGCACTTTGCACCTTGCTTATGAGAGATCCTATATAAGGCTTGAGACGATTCGCTAGCAGATTTGTGATGATTTTATAAGGCCCTGAAACCAAACTTATGGGTCATTTTCGTTAAAACTTTGTGGCAAAACAGTTTTAGGAATTAAAGCAAGGAACGCAGAACTCAAACCCTTCCCAATGCCGCCCGTATCAATGAAACATTGCACATAAGAGAAAAGATCTTGAGCCACAAAATCCCAGCAGTGCTGAAAGAATAAAAGACTGAACCCATCTGGACCTGGTGCGCGTGACTCGTCAAACCCGAATACAACAGAACGAATCTCGTCAAGAGTGATTAAAAGCTAAAGGTGGCAGATTTGCCTGACCGGAAGCAGAAGATGACAATCGGTCTCGAAAAAATGATCGGGCCAGTTCTTTAATAGTCTTCGGGTTTGTAATCCAAACTTCACCATGATTAATGCCCAGAAGCTTATTTTTAGCTTGCCTATAGGAAGCTATTCTGTGAAAATAGCCCGTGTTGCGATCATCATCAATTAACCATTTAACTCTAGATTTCTGTTTCCATAAAGCCGAGAGCTCGGCTGATTTTACATGAAGTTCAGATAGGACAGCAGCTCGACGAGCTAAAATGTCAGGGCCGAGAGGTCCAGCTTCCGCCTCAATATCCAATTCGTCAAGCTAAACTTCTAACTGCTTAACTGAATGATCCAGATTCCCAAAAGTAGTTATACTCCATTGCTTTAAAATTCCTTTAACATGGTGCAACTTGGACCAAAGCCTAAAGTTGGGTTGTCCAACAATAGAAAAAGATGTCCAAGCTTTCGAGACTGTCCTATAAAAGGACTCATGACCGACCCATACATTCAAGAACCTGAACGGCCGAGGACCCCAATCAACCGAGACAAGCGATAGAAGAAGTGGCCAATGATCCGAGCACCCTCTCGAGAGACCAAAGAGACAAAGCGAGCCAATCGGATATGGCCAATCGGAAGACAGTAACACATGATCAATGCGGCTAGCCGACGAATCATGACCGTACCAAGTATACAACCTCCCTGAGAACGGTTATCAATCAACCCGCAATTACTGATAAAGAGATTAAAAGCTGCTAAGGCCGAGGGTGAGGCAACCCCACTGCTGTGTTCAGATGGCGAATACGCTGAGTTAAAATCGCCTCTGAGCAAACACGGAGGCTGAGCATCTAAAACCAAAGACGATATACGATCCCACAAAGCTGCCTTTTCCGAGTCAGGGATGGGGTATACACATTTAATAACAAACACTTACAATTAAAAACCTTCTAAAACCCGATAACACAAACAAAACTTACATCGATGGAGGACGAATCTAGCTCAAAAGACTCTGAGTCCCAAAAGGTGATCAAACCTCCCGACCATCCGGACGACGGTGAAAATTGAAATTGAAGAGACGGAATAGTCCAGAAACTTTTTGCATCAAAAGTTGATAAATCTTGAAGCTTACTCTCTTGAATGAAGATAACACTGCACTTCAACTTACGAATAAGAGCCCGAAGACGGTCTCTTTTATGGAGTGCTGAGGCTCCCTTAATGTTCCAAGAGAGGACGGACATTAGGGAATGGCGGCACGTGAGAACCCGTTACTGTCTTGTGGAAGCAACCTCGATGGCCCGAAGTTATTCTATGGCTTCTGTATTAGTGCCATTAAATGTGCCTCCAAGACTTTTACATACATCCAAAATTGCTGATGTAGAATGCGTTGGAGATGAGGGATCACTGATCCGAGCAATGGTGACGGCTGAGGTCGGTTTGTATTGGCTTGCTAGATTGATGCACACTGGTAACACAACTCGCTTGGGTGGTCGCAACGTTATAACTGGCTTCAAAACAGTTGCGCGACGTCAAGGAACAGTGGGAAGCAATGAATGCAGATCAACGTTCCTAGGGCAAAGAAGTTGGGACGCTGCATATTCAATTGGAGCTGAAGAATTGCAATCTTTTGGGCCTGAGCCCAAGTTGGATTTATTTGGTGGCTGGTCCGGATTTGTGTTTGCTAGCCCATGCATGTCAGAGAGCCCATGCACATTTTGATCAGATGGCAAATCAGCAGCATCGAAATTATCTCCTCTAGGGGTGCTCGGGGATGAGGAGCTGAAGCCAGGATCTTCTGAGTCACGAGCGAGGAAGGTATGAAGAACTTTACCTTGGAATGACGGAGTAATGGCTCAAATGAGTCAAGTCGAACCAATACCTGAGCAACATCTAGAGAGAATCCAAGATCAAAAGAAGGGTAGATCATGACGAAATCACCAAACTGTTTAACTATATTTCTCACCGTATTCGAGTGCCAAGCGTAGAGCGGGATACCCCGAACATTGATCCAATAAAAGTGGCCACCTTTGACGCTTGAAGTGATTCCAATCATAGAAAGCAACAAACCACTGAGAGAGCCATGACCAGCCAGAATCTCTCATGGCTTGCAGCACACATTCCTCTACAAAGGAGAGCACAAAAACCTGATTGCATAGGAAATGGACTCCGATTTTCATAGCACCAACTCAGGCAAGTGTCTCGTGGAGGAAAGAACCAGATACGGGAGACCGAGCTACATTAAGCACGCTCCAACGAAGTTTGTCAGTGATAGCACGGGATGGGAAACCAACCAAAATTGGATGGTCAATTGAGTGAGGGACAGTAGGCGCCATAAGAGGAGCTGCTGGGGTTGGTATGTTTCTCGCACGAGAGGCTGCAGGTTTGTCTCGATTGCGAGAGGATCTCCGCTGTCCCAAGCGCAAATTTCTCTAATCTCTCATTTGGAACCCCGAATTCGATCGTTTGGCCCACTTTACAAACAACCTATAATCTGTAAGCGAAGTTCCATCAATAATATTGATTGCTTTTTATGCGTCCGCTTGGGAGGCGAAGGAAACAAAACCGTAGACTCTTCCGAAGCCGTTAGGGTTTCTACGTATATAGCATTCGATTACTCGGCCATGTCTGTCGAATATCCTGGTCAACCAATCTGTTGTGATCATAGGGGGAAGGTTGCCTACGTACAAAGTATGTTTGTCAATACTCGATTGGGCAGTGCGATCACGTTGTGGAGCAGATGACTGTTGGCGACGGCGATGGCCCCGTGGGGGGGTT
>JAYMTA010004964.1:0-12000 GCA_036897625.1 Pelargonium cotyledonis
AATTGAGGGTAATATTGAAAACATACAAAATTATTTGGTTATTCTTAATTTTTGCAAAAAATGGAAAAAAAAAGACATTTATTTTGAGACGGAGGAAATAATATATATTAACCCAACATTATTATTTCCTAATAGTTACTTGTTTAAACATTATTATTACATTATATGCTTAGATATTTGACTTTGAAAAATTAACATCTTATCTCGCACTGACAACTATTTCCAGTTGAGCAATCTGCTTTGAAGAAAGTATCAGAAAACTTATCCACACAAAGATTATTGCATTGCTCGCTATCACAACCATTCTCCAAATAAAATTTTGGGTAGCACATGTTATCATTGTCAGCAACCGCCTTATCACCTGTCACCACTCAAATTAATCAGTTACCGCCATAAACATACACATGCGCACGCCGTGCACACACATATATATAAGCTTAAACATTCTTAAAGGGGAACAATAATATATATATATATATATTTTTTTTGATAATAGTATACAACATTAAACCCCAAACTCGCACATATAACTCACTCAAACCTATACTATAACCCTACCCCATACCACGCCCAAGAGGGTCTCGAACTCGAGCCCTCACGTTTGCACCCAAGCCCTGTTACCACTTGGTCAAGTGGGCGGTGGTGAAATAACAATATGAACTATGCAACTAAATGTAAACTTACATTGATGAGAAAATAGTATTATCACAATCTTAAACAAAACGGAGAATGGAATAACATGATGAGTTTTCATATTTTCTTGTTAGATCGCGATAAGACTAGTACTCAAGTCTTGATATCTAACTTTGTATGATAAAATATGTTCTTGTACGTATTTATAGTATGATTAAAATTTTCATATCTAGAAAGAAATCATAATTATCATGCAATACAAGTTGAAAATCACAAGTAATTAATCTACCTAATTAAATATAATTTTAGAATCTTGATTATCATGAAATACAAGTTTTAAATGATATATAATCCTACTAAATCATATTATTCTATAGCAATTTTTTTAAGTATAATTATAAAATGATAGGTTTAGATAGTGATACCTTAATTTTTATATATTTATATACTTAAGCATAGTGATACCTTCATTAAGCACCTAGATGATGACCAAAGAATCTTTAGTCAAATAAGCTATGTATCAATCTTACATTCAAATTGAAATATCAGTAAGCTTTATTGGCTTATATAGTACAGATTTAATACTCTTGGATTTCATTATTGTCTTCTATATTGCGTGTCACAATGAAAACCAGAAACCCTCAAATGACTCTTGTGATACTATTTGGAATCTAATGTAGAAGAAAAAGCTGAAGAAACTGAACAGAGGATCAAAATACATAGACGGACCAGTTCGCGCAGCTGATTTAATCCGTTACGAATTTTGGTCAATTAATTATATACGGAAAATTGTATAGCTGATAATTGTTTTTCGTGAAGTGATAAAATATAATTTAAAACTTGAAATCAATGTATTCTATATTTATTTTGTTTGATAAACTGAAGCCTGAGATAAAAAAAAAAAAAAAAAAACCCAAAAATGACCGAATTCAGTTTCTTATTTATTTAATTTTTTCTCATAAAGCTAAATTCGTAATCTTGTTTCTAAATATAAAAGAGTTACATGAAATGAAAGAAATCAAACAATTATAGTTGAACACTTGGGGTACAAAACTACAAGACTTTTTAATGTAAAGTTCATAATTTTGTTTTGAATTACAATCATAACGTTCAACCTAGTAATTAGACCCATCAACGGTGTGCACCTTGTGAAACCCATATAAACATTTTTTTACCAATTGAAACAATCTGAATGTTAATATCGGTGTAACTTATAAAAATATTTTGTAATCAATTGAAACGACTTGAATCTTTTGTACTATTATGTGTACGTCATGAAAATATTCATGTAGCTATCTAGATTTATCCCCAAAAAGTAATTTAGCTCATTAACTTAGTAAGGACATAATCATATGATTACAAGAAATGAAACCGGTTTTGTATCTCAATGAAACTCACTTGTGTGTATATATACGCCATTCACAGTAAATTCATACGAAAAATGTGTTGATACTTATTGATAAAACCCATAAGATATAATTTATGAAATTTTGTATGGTTCATTTTGTAGTACTGTTATGTCATTATTTATAGTTTATCTTTTGATTTCTTCAAGTTGAAAAGTAGCATGGATCTTTCATGGAATATTATACACAAGTGAAGCCAAGTAGAAGACCAAAGTCACTAAATATTATATATTAATCCAACAACATTATTATTATTATTAATCACAAGTAAAAATTACTTGTTTAAACATCACTATTACATGGTTTGCTTAGATATTTGACTTTTTAAAATTAGCATCTTATCTCACACTGACAACTATTTCCCGTTGAGCAATCTGCTTTGAAGAGTGTATCGGGAAACTTATCCGCGCAAAGATTATTGCACTGCTCACTATCACATCCGTTCTCCAAATAAAATTCTGGAAAGCACATTTTGTCATTTTTACCAATTGCCTTATCACCTGTCATCATTCAAACTAATATCAGTCACTAGTATATACGTACGTGTGTGTATATATATATATATATATATATGCTCTAGCACTATCTTAGAGGGATAGAAAAATATTAATTGCAACTAATTAAACTTACATTGATGAGAAAATAACACTACAAGAATCATAAGCAAAATGGAGAATGAAATCGCCTGACGAACTTTCATATTTTCTTGTTAGATCACGATAAGACTAGTACACAGGTCTTAGTATCTGATTTGATATGATCATTATGTTCTTGTACGTATTTATAGTATGATTAAAGTTTTCGTAGCTAGAAAGAAATCATAACTACCATGCAATACAATTGGTTGAAAATCACCAGTAATTCGTCTAACTTAATTAAATATATAATATTAGGATCTCGGTAATTGAATTTGATCCTGAAATTCGGAGTTCAAATAGTAAGTTACTTGAGATTAATTATAGTAGAGGTATTGAATTTGATGCTGAAATTCATAGAAGTTTTTTTATCATCAATTACTTAAGGTATTGAATTTGATCATGAAATTCAGAATTTCCATGGTAAATTACTTGAGATTACTTTTAATGGAGGCATTGAGAATTGTTTATAATATATATATTATATCAATTACTTGAAGTATTGATCTTGATCATGAAATTCAGTAAAAAGCCATGTGATTCCTCTCATGGAGCTTTCACAATGCTTAGTCAAACATGATTTGAAAGTCGCGTTTGTGAACACAAAGTACTAGCATGAGCGCTTAAAAAATGCTTTGGCGGGCAAGCAAAGTTGTCACATTGCTTGCTTAGTAAGCTATTGCGGTTGGAACCCATAAAGGGAAGGAGTGTGCAATATTGTAAATAATTATAAATCTATTATGAAATCTTCATTTTTTTTAATATTATTAGAATATTTTTATGAATAGATCAATCATTGATAGTAATAAAAGATTCAAGACTATACACAGAACTAATAAAATAGTTACTTGCTTTAAAAAAAAATAGCAGAGTTACTTTTGTTCGTCCTATTCAATTGTAATCATGAAACTAATGTTTTGTTGTACATACACACACAAGTAATGTAATAATATATTCTTTTTGAAAATGTAACATTACCTATTTTCTTTTAACTTTTTTAAATGAAAATTTTAAAATAAAGAAAGTAATATGTTCAACTTGAGAGAAAAAACGCTTTGATGCATTTGTATATCCTCCATCTCCTTTCTGTTTTGGTCATCTTTTTACTAGCAGCTCAAATTACATAATCTCAACAAATAATTGTTACTTTCCGCCGTGAATTCTTAATTTGTTATTGAATGATTATAATCAGGACCGTCTCAAGAATTTTAAGACTTTAGTGCCAAAATTTAAATTTGGGCTCCTAAAAAATCTAAATCGTGACCGACCGTGAATCTATGAAAATAAACTCGATAGTTAATGAAATCAATTGGTTAAAGTTATAAATTTTAATTTGTAAGTGGTTCAACTTAAGATTGAAAATTGTTTTGTATAAAATTCTTGGTTCACTGGAGCACAATATATAAAATGAGCAAATACTCTTTTGTATAGGATAGGGACGTTTAAGAACTGAACCGCCATATGTGATTTTTTTTTAATTATGAACCGCAACCAACCATAGATTAAAATTAAACAACGCTAAATTAGTTTAGTTAAAAATAACCGGTTTCGATTTTATTTCAAATCAACACAATATAAACAAATTTAAAATTTTGAACAATTCTCAAACCCAATAAGAGACATGTTGTTTAAACAATAATTACAAACTCAATCGAAATATGAAAGTGTTTAGATGTTGGACCAAGTGGTTAATATCACTTTGGATTCCCTCTGAGGTTTCGAGTTCGATTCTCCTTATCGACGGTATGGGGTGAGATTTGTGGGGTGGGGTTAACAGGTGACTCTCCTTTTGGAGAGTGAGAAACATTTTTATTTTGAGTATAATGTCTCACGCTTTCGACTCTTTCGATTTGGTGTCGATTGGTTTCGATTATTCGATACAACCCAATAGGAGCCCTAGGCTTTGTAAGTTTATTTTATTTGTAATGATAATGATCTTATCAATTTCACCATGCTCTTATTTTATCTTGCACTTTGTAAGTTTATTTTATTTGTAATGATAATGCTCTTAACAAATCTTCAGAGAATGAAATATAAATATTTAAAACTCGAAAGTGATGTATTCTATACTTATTTATTTGATAAATTGAGGCCTGGAGACCAAATATGGGGTCTCAGTCAGTATCATAGTACCCACTCCTTGAGCTGTTGATATGCTGATACAGATATTATACAACTCACACATTTAATTTTCTAGAAATAATTTCAACAAAAAAATGCCAAAACAACCTGAACCTTTTGTAATTATGTGTATAAGATGAAAGTTTTCATATAGTTATATGCAATTATCCCGAAAAAAATAATTTAACTCATTAACTTAGGAATGACATAATCATATGACTACAAGGAATGAAACCGGTTTTATAATATCTCAACGAAACTCGTTTGTGTGTCTACGTCATTCACAGTAAAATCATATGAAAAATGTGTCGATCCTTACCGATGAAACTCATAAGATATAGTTTATGAATTTTTGTACGGCGCACTTATGTAGTAAGTACTACATGTTATGTCATTATTCATAGTTCATCTTTTGATTACTTCAAGTTGAAAAGTAGTTTGGATCATTTTTGTAATATTATACACAAATGAAGCCAAAGAGAAGATCAATGTCACTTAATATTATATATTAACTCAACAACATTATTATTATTATTATTATTATTCCCGAGTAATAATTACTTGTTTAAACATTATTATTACATAATATGCTTACATATTTGACTTTTGAAAATTAGCATCTTATCTGACACCGACAAATATTTTGAGTTGAGCAACATCCTTCGATTAATGTTGTTCTAGGATACTTTTCCACGCAAAGAACATTGCACCTCGCGCTATCACACCCATCATCCAAAGAATATTCCGGGTAACATATTTTATCCTTTTCACCAATTGCCTTATCACCTGTTACCATTGAAACTCATAATCAATTACTATAGATATAAGCTTTAGCATTATCTTGTGGGGGATACAATTAGAATATTAACTATTCAAATAAACTTACATTGATGAGAAAATAGCACTACAAGAATCATAAACAAAGCTGAGAATAGAATTGCCTGATGAACTTTCATATTTTCTTTTTAGAGCGAGATAAGAATTTAGGTTTTGATATCTAATTTGATTTGATCAAATATGTTCTTGTACGTATTTATAATATGATTAAGTTTTCCGTAACTAGAAAGAAATCATAATTATCACGCAATACAATAAAATATATTATCAGGATCTTGGTAATTGAATTTGACCATGAAATTCATTGCTTGAATAATAGATTACTTGAGATTAATTTCAGTGGAGATATTGAATTTGATCCTGAAATTCATAGAAGTTTTTTTATCACTTACATTGCTTGCTTCGTAAGCCATTGTGGCAGTAACTGAATGGATAAAAGCATAATATACATTAGGAATCAAGTTAAGTTTTCAATGCACTGTCAAAACAATAATTTCCACAACCTTGTTAATGGATAAAAATTTCCATTATGTCAAAACATATTATTTAAATTGGTATGAAGTATTTGCTACTCCAGACGTCTCAAGTTCGAGTGTTGATTGGTACGCTTACTTATAAACAATAATAAATAAAAATAATGGCCAGTCGCTCAATCTGGTTTTCTAAAAATGGATACTACAAGAGAAGGATACAAATGACAGCTAAATGATTGCTAAAACAATTACATGAAGTCAAAAGAATAGAGCAACAGAACATATTTACATATGGAATTGCCAAAAAGGACAGCAATAAGATTAAGGAGATGAGGAAACAAGAATATTTGGTTCCATAAGCACAATAAGATACCATTTAACAACTTTGAGCCTATAATTAAAAGTGATTGCATAAACTCAAGTTTAAGTAACCTCTCATTAATCATAAGTGATCTGATAGTTTTTGACATGGCCATACCACATGTTCTCGTTGTTCCTTATCCAACTCAGGGGCATGTCATTCCTCTAATGGAGCTCTCACATTGCTTCATCAAATATGGCTTCAAAGTTACATTTGTAAACACAGAGTTCAATCACGAACGGATCACGAATGCACTGGCAAAGAAAGGCGATGCAGGGGATTGGGATCTGATTCGTCTGGTCTCGACACCAGATGGCTTGGAACTCTGTGCTGACAGGAACCAGCTAGGTAAGTTAACTGATGCCATCTTGCAGGTCATGCCTAACAAGCTGGAGGAGCTCATTGGAGACATCAACAGAACAGACAGTGATGAGATCACTTGTGTTGTAGCTGATATGAATATGGGATGGGCTCTGGAAGTCGCAGCCAAGATGGGAATTCGACGAGCTGCCTTCTGGCCTGCAGCTGCGTCGCTACTGGCGTTGGGTTTTAGCATCCAAAAACTGATTGATGATGGAGTTATTGATCATGATGGTGAGACCCTCTTAATTATATTACATGTCCAATGCATGAAAGTGATGCACAAACTAAATGTAGCCATAAAAAGAAGTAAAATCAAGAAAAAAAATATCAGCATATACTTACAAGTAACTAGATCAAGAACAAGGCACAAAACAAACTCAAAGAACTCAATTTCTGTTTAAATTTTGTTTACATTCAGGAACTCCATTGAAGCATGACATGGTTCAATTGTCACCAAAAATGCCTGTCATGAACCCAGCAAACTTTGTATGGGCTTGCATTGGAGACATGAGTGTGCAGAAAATTATCTTTGACCTTATGATAAGTAACAACAAGGCTGTGAAAGTAGCAGATTGGCTTCTTTGTAACTCAACCTATGATCTGGAGCCTGCAGCATTTGCCTTGGCACCGAAGATCCTCCCTATAGGTCCACTTTCTGCAAGCAACCAGCCGGGAGGTTTGGCAGGATACTTCTGGCCAGAGGACTCAAGTTGTCTCCAATGGTTGGACCAACAACCTCCCAAATCAGTTATATATGTTGCATTTGGGAGCTTCACTGTTTTTGATAAAACCCAATTCCAGGAACTGGCTCTGGGGCTTGAACTTACCAACAGACCTTTCTTGTGGGTTGTGAGACCAGACACTACAGATGAGAAAAATGAGGCCTACCCAAAAGGATTCGTGGAGAGAGTAGGCACTCGAGGGAAGATGGCGAGCTGGGCACCGCAAGAGAAGGTTCTGAGCCATCCTTCAATAGCTTGCTTTGTGAGCCATTGTGGGTGGAACTCCACAATGGAAGGCATAAGCAATGGAGTGCCTTTCTTGTGCTGGCCTTACTTTGCTGACCAGTTCCTCAATGAGAGCTACATTTGTGATGTTTGGAAGGTTGGACTCAAGTTTAATGGAAACAAATGCGGGATCATCCCTTGCGACGAGATTAAGAACAAGGTAGAGCAACTGCTCACTGATGACAATTTTAAGGCAAGGGCTTCAGATATGAAGGAAATGGCTATGAACAATATCAAAGCAAGTGGCTGCTCCTATAAGAATCTGAAGAGCTTCATTGAATGGATTGAGGCATAGGCTATTACTCCATGCCTAGCTAAGTTTCAGCTATGTTTTCTCCATTTCTTTAACTTGTCATGAATGCTGGATTATCAATTATATACTTAAACATTATAATGTTTACTAATTTTGAAATGAATGGACAATTCATGGCATGTACCAATAAGGGATCTGTTATAACTGAATAACGTAACTGTGCCATGGATAACAAATCCTTTATGAATTCACAAAATGAAACAATAAATGTGCTTCCCTAAGGTGATAAAAAAGTTCTTGGCCAAGGATCAGACCTACATCAAAGTGCCCTATATATGTACTCAAGAGCTAATTATGCAGACAAATTAACAACAAGAAAGCAAGATACAAATTAACTACAAGTAGAATTGATGGGGAATCCACATGTTCTTGTCATTCCTTACCCAGCACAAGGCCATGCGATTCCTCTCATGGAGCTTTCACAATGCTTAGTCAAGCATGGCATCAAAGTCACATTTGTGAACACAGAGTACCATCATGAACTCGTAAAGAATGCATTGGCATCCAAGAAATGTTGCTTCATTGGGATCAAATTCGACTCAACTTATACCTTGAGCCTGCTGCATTTAATTTGGCTACAACAATCCTACCAATAGGTCCTCTATTGGCAAGTAACAGGCTCGGAGGAGATTCTGCAGGAAATTTCTGGCCAGAATACTCTGATTGTTTACAATGGCTAGACCAGTAGCCTCCTCGCTCGGTTATATACATTGCCTTTGGGAGCTTCACAGTGTTTTATCCCAAACAGTTCCAAGAACTAGCTCTGGGGCTTGAGCTCTCGAACCATCCGTTCTTGTGGGTAGTAAGGCCAGATATTACAGATGGAAAGTTCGATGAATACCCCAAACAGTTCCAAGAACTAGCTCTGGGGCTTGAGCTCTGGAATCTTTCGTTATTGAATATTAATCCATGGTTTCGAAGGATAGAACGATTTTTGACAATAATAAATTATTCAAGATTATACATAGAACTAATAGCAGAAAACTAAGCTTAGTAATTTCATATGAAAAATGTGTTGATCCTTACATATAAAATCCATAAGATATATGTACTGTTATGTCATTATTTTGAAATCATCTTTTCAAAGTATTTGGATCATTTATGGAATATTATACACAAGAGAAGCCAAGTGGAAGACAAAGTCACTAAATATTATACTCCATTCGTTTCAAAATGAGTGTCTTATTTCTATTTTTATGTTATTATATTAGTGTTCTTTCTATATTACCCTTATCAATTATGCACATGGGCAAATCTGCACATGCATGCACATGGGGTGTAGGTGGAAAAAGTGAGGGTTATATTGATAACATACTAAATTATCTTGTAATTCTTAATTTTTGCAAAAAATGAAAATAAGACACTTATTTTGAGACGGAGAGAGTATATATTGACCCGACAACATTATTATTATTAATCCCAACTAATAATTACTTGTTTAAACATGATTATTACGTAATATGCTTATATATCTGACTTTTAAAAATTAGCATCTTATTTCACACCGACCAATATTCTCAGATGGGCAATATGCACGGATTAATGTATTAGGATAGATTTGCAAGCAACGACTGTTGCACCGCTGGATATCACACCCATCATCCATAAAAAATTCTAGGTAGAACGTTTTATCATCTTTACCAATTGCCTTGTCACCTGTCACCATTGAAACTTATAATCAGTTACAACTATATATATATATACAAACTCATATATAAGCTTTAACATTAATTATCGTATGGGGATACAATAACGATATTAACTATGCAACTAAACTTATATTGATGAGAAAATAGCATTACAAGAATCATAAACAAAACGGGGAATGGAATTGTCTGATGAACTTTCATATTTCTTTTAGATCGTGATAAGACTAGCTAGTACTTAGGTCTTTGATTTGATATGATCAAATATGTTCTTGTACATACTTATAGTGAGATTAAATTTTTCATAGCTACAAAGAAATCATAATGAGGGTACTGAATTTGATGCTGAAATTTAGAATTTGAATAGTAGGTTACTCAGAGATTAATTTTACTGGAGGTAACGAATTTGATGTTGAAGTTCAGAGTTTGAATAATATGTTACTTTATATTACTTTACTGGAAGTACTGAATTTGATGTTGAAATTCAAAATTTCAATAGTAGATTACTTAAGATTAACTTTACTGGAGATACTGATTTTGATGCTGAAATTCAGAGTTTGAGTAGTAGGATATTTGAGAATAATTTTACTGGAGGTACTCAATTTGATGCTGAAATCTAGAGTTTGAATAAGAGATTACTTGAGATTAATTAATTTTACTGGATGTACTGAATTTGATGCTGAAATTCAGAATTTGAATAATAGGTTACTTGAGATTAATTTTATGATATGTACTGAATTTGATCCTAAAATTGAGTGTCTAGATAGTTAATTACTTGAGATTAATTTCAATAGAAGAATTGAATTTGATCATGAGATTGAGAGTTTGAATAATAGGTTAGTTGAGATTAATTTTCATTGAGAGTATTGCAAAGAAGTTTTATATGATATATAATCCAACTAAATCATACTTCTATTATTCTATAACAAAAAATTATGTAATAGATTACTGTACATTTTAATTCATGTATTATTCAAAAAGTTTTAGTTTATGAACTATCAAACGTTTCAATTTAGTCTAAAGTGAATTCAAGTAATTCTGCGAACCGAAAGTGACGACGTTATTTTTATTATTTATTAGTAAATTAATGACTCTCGTTTTTTTTAAGGATGGCGCATCATTAATTTTCTAATAAATAATAAGAATAAAGGAGTTTATTAATTTATTTGTAAATTAATGATGCGCCTTCGAAGCAACGACTAGGGTTAGCAAAGAAAAGTATAGGGTGGTTGCGGCTCTTTTGGACGGCGACGTTGTTCACTTAGTGGTTGTTTTCTCGCTAGGAGTGTATTGCATGTAGTGCAACAAAGGGCGGCTAGGGTTTTTGGGTCTGTGGGATGTTGAAGGGCGGTTAGCGTTTTTGTCTATGGCGGCTAGGGTTCGACAAACGACGACTATAAGGGGAGAATGGACGTCTGGTCTGTCCTCCATTGTTGGCTGAGTTTTTCTGAGTTGCGGGTTGTGTTCAGTAAGTAGGAGGCGGAAAGTTTATGGTGTCGGCAACGGAAGTCGCGACTATGGTGGTGTTTAGTATGGGGAGAGCTTCACGAAGAGCGGAGGCTTCACGGGCGGCGCACATGACCGTTGACGCTCGCCAGGGGCAATGAGATGTATGGAGGCTTCCGTGGATGGACCAGGTCACGGGTAAGTCGAAGAAGTTGGGGTCTGCTTCGACAAGTGTCGTTAGCAGTACTTTGGTGGATGTGGAGGTGTCGTTTAAATAATAATAAATATATTTTAAAATAGAAACGCTGAAATTACCACAATACCCTTAACATTTTTTACTTTTTTTACTGAGTCATCTTCATCCTCACTTTATTTTTGTTTTGGTTGGCTGCGGGCGTTTTGGCCTAAGATGGAGGGCATTTGGCAAAGTAATGTCCGGCGAGTTGCCGGTGGTCTTCAGGCTAGCATCTTCTGTCACGGGACTGCTTCTCCGACATTGTTCGTCGTCTCGTTGCTGGATCTCATCATTCCGACAAGCAACGTTTCTGGATCTTGGACGGACTACTCCGCCTGAACCAGCCGTAGCGTAGCCGTCGAAGTTGGATCTCCTCCTTGCACCTTGTAACGCATCTGAATATTTAATATTTTAATGTCGTTTTCTTCAGTGGAGATCCGGGTCATCGTAAGCGTCCCAAATAATCAGCTCCTCGCAATCGGCTTCTCCCACACAAACGCCGCCTCTCGCCCCGTGTCCGACCC
>JAYMTA010004965.1:0-11998 GCA_036897625.1 Pelargonium cotyledonis
AAGTCAATTCATGCCCATTACATAGAAACTGTATGCTAAACTTCATTAGTTGCTGCATATCCTGTCAATTCATGCCCATTACATAGAAACTGTATGCTAAACTTCATTAGTTGCTGCATATCCTGTGTACTTAATTGTAACTGATGAGCTTCGGTGATTACTTTATGCATCATCAGTAACATATATATGATCCATAAGTTTTCAGTATTTCATCTTGGACCGTATAACATGTGAAACAGTAAAGGTATGCATTTATGAACTCTCAAATAAAAACATTTTACTCTGGGAAATTTATATGTCTATAACTATCTAAACTATAGTTTGGCCTTGTAAGATGGAAGGTTCAGGAAGTGTTGAATTGTTGGCTTGTAGCAGATGTATGTAATTGGATGGATTACGTGTATCATGATCCTTTTCGGTAACTGCCTTTTATAAGTGTCCACAGTATGAAGTCAATATAAGGGTTACCCTATTTGTGACGGTACCCTTCACCTTATTTGTTAATCAATTGATACAACTTTCAACTCTATGGCATGCATGAGACAAAAGGGAATTTTGTGACAAAAGTAAGACGTGTGAATTTATTTCAATATATTATTCTGTTGCACTTCCTATATGGCTCCCAACCCTGTCCCCAACACACACACGCAGACATGAAAACACTTGTTATCCACAAGCAATGTGTAGGATTAACCATTCCTCCTAGCTTTGTAGTTATTTATCTCTTTCCACCATACTGCATCCCTTGTCTCAACCTTTTTTTTTTGTTCACATGAAAGGGAGATATGATATAATTTTAATTTTTTGACCTTTTTGCAGCGTGCTTCAAGTTGGCTCAATGTAGTCCAAATACTGTAAACCAAAGGCTTCATATTTATGGCTTTATGATCATTGTAAGTTGTTGCTAATCTAGTCTTAATTATAAATAAAACTGATCATCAATCTTCGGCGAGTTCTTTGACATGTAGTCTATGTTTACCCTCCACTTGTGGAATTTGACTTGTAGTTGGCATCTGATTCATTCTCAATATATTTTTCATGAAGCTCTAACATGCTCAATGAAGGATCTCCTTGAAATGGCTTGCGCTCTATTGTTTGTTTAATTTTTCTCTATATTGTTCTTTTTTATTTTATTTTTGCAAAATGTTTCTTTGTAATCTAATTTTCAGGAATCATTCATGTTCTAATTACTTATCATGAACTTCATCATTCAATGGTTTCAACTATGCAATATCTAGAATGTTCATTTAGTATCTCCTTCTCTATGGACAGAACTCTCGTAATTTTTAGTTCTTGCTGAGTATTTATTCTCTTACAGCTCCATCCAAGTCCAACCGATGTTGATTTTCTCCCTTTGTTATGTAGGCTGGATTGGGTATTGTCCTAATCTTGATTTATAATTGTTCTGATCAAGTTCTCTCTACACGAGAAAAAAGACAAGCTAATTCCAGGGAGAGGGCCGCAAGATTTGCTCGAGAAAGTGTTCATGCACATGATAGGTGGAAATTTGCAAAAGATCTTGCCACGAAGCCCACAGACGGGTTGCAACAACAGTTGTCCCGTACATTTTCTCGCAAAAAAAGTACAAAATCAGAGCCGAAGGGCTTCAGATTCAGTGTGTCTAAGTCTAGCTCAAAAGATAAGTCAAAAGCATCAGCACAATCATCTGAAGATTCCAAAGGAAGGAAAAAAGGATCTGGCAACCTCACAAATATGATGCATGCCCTGGAGGATGATCCAGAAAGTAACACTGGCTTTAATCTTGAGATAGGAGATAAAAATTTGAAAAAGAACATGCCAAAAAGTAAACAATTACATACTCGCAGCCAAGTGTTTCAGTATGCATATGGTCAAATTGAGAAGGAGAAAGCAATGCAAGAGCAGAACAAGGACTTGACCTTCTCAGGAATAATTTCAATGGCTGGTGATGGTGATGTCAGAAGCAGGCCTGTCATTGAGATTGCTTTTAAGGATCTAACCCTCACTTTAAAACATAAAAACAAACATCTGCTGAGGTGTGTCACGGGAAAATTTATGCCTGGTCGAGTTTCTGCAGTCATGGGTCCATCAGGAGCTGGAAAAACAACATTTCTTTCTGCTTTGGCAGGAAAAGCAACTGGATGCACTAGATCTGGTTTAGTTCTTATCAATGGTAAAGATGAATCCATCCACTCATATAAGAAAATTGTTGGTTTTGTTCCACAAGATGATATTGTGCATGGAGACTTGACAGTGGAGGAGAATCTCCAATTCAGTGCTAGGTGCAGGTAGGTGACATTTATGTTTCTATGCAAGCTATTTTGCTCTTTATGTTACAAACATTCCTGAGATTCATATGTAGAGTTCAAAATTAATCCTGTTCGAGAGTTTTGGTGTATAGATCATGTCAGGATAGGAGTACTTATTAGTTGCCACGGAAAGTATCACCTCACTTAATGATATTTTAAAAATCCATTAATGACAATGGTAACAATGAGCAATTACTTTGCAAGTTATTTTTCCTCATTTAACTTTTGTTTCAAAGTCAAGTGTTTTGCTTTCATTGCAGTTTCAGTTATGTTTTAAATTCATTACTATTGCAGACTACCTGCAACCGTGCCAAAACAGGATAAGGTCCTGGTTATTGAAAGAGTTATTGACTGCTTGGGACTACAGGCAATCAGAGATTCGCTCGTTGGAACAGTGACAAGGCGAGGCATCTCTGGAGGCCAGAAGAAACGTGTAAATGTTGGGCTAGAAATGGTCATGGAACCTTCACTCTTGATTTTGGATGAGCCCACATCTGGTTTGGACAGTTCATCATCCATGTTACTTCTAAGAGCACTTCGCCGTGAAGCTCTTGAAGGGGTAAATATCTGCATGGTACTTCATCAACCGAGGTATACATCTATGTGGTCAAACAAAGAATCAAAATAGCATTTTCTCCCTTTTACAAACTATACAACATTTCTTTCCTTCTAGTTTTTAGTAAACATGACCTTTGGAGTGTCAAATTCTTCTATATGAGCGATGAGAGAAACAAGAAGCTGATCGTGGAATTAGAATATATCCCGTAATGTACTGTCTGTTCTGATGCAGCTACTCTTTGTTCAAGATGTTTGACGATCTGGTACTGCTAGCCAAAGGTGGCCTTGTTGCGTATCATGGATCAGTGAAAAAAGTTGAAGAATACTTTTCTGGAATCGGGATCCATGTACCAGACCGTATTAATCCTCCAGATCACTTCATTGACGTCCTTGAAGGCATGGTGGAACTGAACAAAGACGTCACTGTTCAACAGCTTCCTGTGAGATGGATGCTTCATAACGGGTACCCAGTACCCCCAGATATGCTACATTATATGGATGGAATTGGTAGTTCACAACCCAAAAAACCAGCATATACTAAACAACAGTCTTTAGCCGGAGAACTGTGGCAAGATGTGAAGCTCAATGTTGAGATCAAGAAAGATCATTTTGAGCACAGATTTGGAAAATCCGATGACTTAACCAACCGAGCCACTCCTGGTCCCTTAAAGCAATACAGATACTTCCTCGGGAGGTATGGAAACCACTATCATATATCCGATCTTAGATACAAGTTCAACCCTTTTTTTACTTTACTTTCGTTGCAAAATTATTAGAAGGAAGATCAACCAATATGTCCTATATCTCTAGTACCTTCCTTGGGCTTAACAGCTATGCTAAATAATCTTCCAAGGGCTTGGTTAGTTTGGAACCATGCCAGGGTACTTACATACTCATCTTTCTTTCGATGATCCTGTTTTCTGATTACTCTGCATATCATATGCAAAAACCTTGGTACCGGAAAGGGAAACATATGATATCTTTCTGTTTCTTTGAACATGCTTGTAGAAAGTTATATGCATATTAAATAGTGTAGTGCGTATATCTGCTTGTTAAACAGGGTTAATGTCAGTGGTCAATATCATAAGGTTTCAAGTTTGCTGCACTTTATTTTTTATATACTTACGATCAACTTCTTTTCAGGGTTGGTAAGCAGCGACTACGAGATGCTAGACTACAAGTAGCTGATTACCTGATCCTATTACTTGCTGGAGGATGCTTAGGTTTTCTTGCCAAAGTGGATGATGAAAGTTTCGGGGCCCGCGGCTATACCTTCACTGTAATTGCTGTCTGTAAGTTGCAAAGCACTCTTTCAATTTCTGTCACATGTTAGTATATAATTTAGCTTTGTTAGGTAAAGTAATATGAACTTGAGTTGCTTGTTGTTGCAAGAAATGGCCATGGGAAATCAACAATATGTTATACATAGATGCAATGTTTTATTACCATTTTGTTCTTGACGTTTTTGTTGTTACAGCTCTACTGTGCAAGATTGCAGCATTGAGATCATTTGCTCTGGACAAATTACACTACTGGAGAGAGAGTGCGTCTGGGATGAGCAGTCTGGCATATTTTTTGTCCAAAGATACAATTGACCATTTCAATACAGTGGTCAAGCCATTAGTTTATTTGTCGATGTTCTACTTCTTCAACAGCCCCAGATCATCCTTTGTGGACAATTATATCGTTTTGCTCTGCCTTGTGTACTGTGTGACTGGAATGGGTTATGCATTAGCAATCTGGCTTGAACCTGGTCCTGCTCAGCTGGTAAGCTCTTGGAAAAACTGTTCAAATTGTCTTAAAACTATCCGGACCCGACCAATTTGGTCTCTGAACTAGTTTTATGCCAAAAGGGTCCCCAATTATTGAAAACTGACCAAAGTGGTCACTGGAATTAACTTCCGTTAGTTTTTTTTTGTCAGTTTTGCTGACGTGACATTAAAAAGATTAATAAGAATGGATGTCAATGTAGGGGACCGTTTTAGTAGTAGACTTTTAATAGTTGGGGAAAATTTCAGCAAAAATTTAGTTTGACAGCTTTTTCTATGCACTACGAAATAATGTACTGAAAGTTTAAGTTTATGACTTTATGTTCTTAAATGGACTCTAAATGACATGTGCAGATTGCGAGAGTCGACATTTCATAAAATAGACTAACCGTTAGCATGCTATATAAACAAATAGTGAAGATATTATATGTTGACGTCAAATGACATGTGCAGACAGTGAGAGTCGACAGGTTGTAAAATAGACTAACTGCTAACATGTTATATAAAGAAATTAATATTAAACGTAGTATATGTTAATGTCAAATTACATGCGCAGATAGAGAGAGTCGACATGTTGTAGAATAGACTAACCTTTGACATATCATACAAACAAATAATGAACATATTGTATGTTGACGTCTATGCATGTCATTTAGCGTACATTTAAAGACAGTTTGAACTTATTTTTCCTAACAAGTGTACTTTTTATTTCCTTTTCCAGTGGTCGGTGATTGTTCCCGTTATTTTGACTCTGGTTGCGAACCAAGACAAAGATTCCGAAGTTGTCAAGAGGTTTGGAAAGTTTTGCTACACAAAGTGGGCTATGGAAGGTTTTATTATTTCAAATGCCCAAAGGTGAGTCTAGAATCCAATGAAAATATAGATTTCAACCTGATCTAAAAGGTTTTTTTTTCGACGTTGTATTGTCACAAAGTGGGTAACTTTAACGTCTTTACCATATGTTCTCAGGTACGATGGAGTGTGGCTGACAACTCGTTGCAATTTCTTGAAATTATATGGTTACGATCTTCACGAAAAGAATTTATGTCTACTCATTCTTATTTTTTACGGCGTGATTAGTAGATTCGTCGCATACTTCTGTTTGTTAACATTTCAGAAGAAATGAGTTAATTATACTTCAGATTTGGCTTAAGTTTTTGTGAACTTTTATCAGAACAGTATGATTTTTGGTGCCCTTGTACCATAGTAACTCAGCATAGGGCCAAATCACTGATAAAAAACCATTTGGAAAATTTATTAGTTGTCTTAGCAAGTTAAGTAGATGTAAATGAGTAATGTATTCTAGATTTTGTGATTATTGTTGCTGTGTTTGTAGATAAATACAGTAGTAGATTGCTGACTATGATACATTTTGTCTCTGTTAGTGATTTTTTTTTTTGATGGTTTGGATTTGCATTAAAAAACAATTCCAGTAATATGTATGTTTGGAAAACGGGAAAGTAATTTTTTCGGAAATATTTATTTTCTTAGGAAAGTTGATAAGGGAATTCGTCACATGAAAAAATGAAGGAAAAATTTATAATCCTATATTGTTGAAAGCGAATATGAAGTTTGGTTCAAAATTGTAAAAAATATGTAAAGAGTTGGAAAATATTCGACAATTACTTAATTGTCTATCTAATTTAAATACCGAAAGAATGCGTGAATATAATAAAAATTTCTTAAACAAAATTGTTTATACCCAATAGGTTGCATGTCAAATCTATCAAAGATAAAAATTAAAAAGTCAATGTAAATGCTGATACAAAAATTAACAATTATAAAACAAATTGATTATGTATTTAAAACAAAAAATTATATATTGTACCTGGATTGATTTAGTGGTAATTTGTAAGAATATAAAGGTATTAAGGACATTTAAGATGACAAATGAAGAGTAAAAAAATCACATGATTTTCCCAGCACTTGGAAAAGTTGATGGGCATAGGAAATCGCAACCCCCTCGGAATTTTAAAATCTCATGAACTTGAGGAAATTAGCACCTTAGGAATCATACTTTCCCACTCTTTTTTCTAGACTTTTTTCTCGAAACATCATATTGTATTTTGATCAACAACCTGCCTTTGTCACCCTCACTTTCCATTAACTTTTTTACATGATCCATTGTATATAGTAGAGCTGGCAATTTAGGCCCGTACCCGTGGGTACCCATAAAATGAACGGGTTTGGGTATACTTCATTTTACCCGATTAAGTTTCGGGCCGGGTATATCCGTCGGGTAATGGGTACCCGCAAATTTTAAGTTTTACCCCAAATTTACTTCTCTCGACTCTTGTGTTGTTTGTGAGTTGTGAGAGTTTATACTGAGATTTGAGAAGTGAGAACATTTTCATAAATAACTTATGAAATCATTCTATATTTGAGTCGAATCCAAATTATTTGATTAGTTAAATTCAAAAGATAACTAGCCTACACTCAACCAAAAACTGTTGAAATATGACTTCACAACGTAAGTAATATCTATGATTGAGTGCCAAATACATGCAAGTATCCATAAGTGCAATTTATTTAAGCTAATAATGCTCTACCAAAGACCCATATGGAATGGTTTGGTTTTACTGCAGAAAATAAATAATAGTAGCCTGATAATTAGTGGTGAGGAGCTTCAGCTTCAGATGTTGTGGTGGTGGCTTCAGTTGTACAAGCAGTAGCTTTAGTTCCAATTATGTACTCAAACGAATAGTGAAGCTCACGATAGTAAGTTTCAAGTTTTTTTTCTTTTGTGTGTGAGACCCGAACCCGACCCCGACCCCGACCCGTGAAAACCCGTGAACATGCAGGTTGGGGTAGGGCCATTGTATTCCTACCCGAACCCGCAGGTTACCCGACCTGAACCCAACCCATTGCCCGAATTGCCAGCTCTAGTATATAGGAAAAATGACACATATCTACCATCTACTTGACATCTTTTAATCTTGGCTTCCCTAAAGAATAGTAACTAACTATTGGGTACCCTGAAGTATACCAATCATTTATCCATCCAAAATTTTCCGTTAAAGTTAAAGGAATATTCCAATAAATGAGACATGTGCCTACCACATGATCAATTTTTTTGAAATACCCAAATTGCCCTGCACTATACCCTTCATCTTCACCAATGGTTCGCCGGAAAAATCATTGATTTGCCTGAAAATTTAAAGTCTCGTCGGAAACTTCATAGTTCTATCGAAAAAATTAAATTGTTGCCGGAATCATCTAAAATTCACCGGGAACACAATAAAATCATCGGAAACACCATAAAATCGCCGGAAACGTTACAAACTCGCCGGAATCATCACAAATTCACTGAAATCATCCCAATTTTTACAATTTTCATATAACTTTGATCAATGTTACCAAAATTCAAAATTTTAATAAATTCTTTCTTTGATATGATATAATGTACAGAGAATGAACCCAAAATTTACCAAATTTTTTTCCAAAAATTACAAACAAATTGAGATATGGAATTTAAAAAAAAATTACAAACAAATTACAATTCTTTCTTGACCCCATATGTAGAACAGCTATAAGTTGGCTCAAGGTATTACCGATGATTTACGAATAAGATCATAATATGTTCATTAACTTAGATATCAAAGCCTCGGATACTTCATGAGGGCTTAGAGATAGGTACTTAGTTAACGCATCCAAAACTCCAGATTCAGCCGTAGCCAGTTTGTTTTTGTCACTTGCATCTGCTATACGAGTCAAGAGTTCGATCCAGCTCCGTCCAGATCGCCGGTGAGAGAGAGAACACGCCGTCAGATCTGGGACGAGCACGCCGGAGCAGATCTCGGCGTCGTTTCTGTTCGTGACAGAGAAGATCTCGCCGTTGATGTTGTTCGAGCGCCACCGTTCAGACCGAGCTCAGGAGAACACGCCGTTTTTGCTGTTCGACGGTGAAAATCCCGTGGCCGAGAACACACCGTTGTTGCTGCTCGTGTGGGCTCGACGTTGCTGGCGAGCATAGATCTGGATGGCGCCGAGGGGGGCGGGAGGAGAGAGATGTGGTGCTCCGAGTCCAGTCACCGCCGTCGATCTCCGGTCACCGCCGATGAAGAGACGAAGATGATCTTTTTAAAAAAAAAAAAAAAAATCGTTTAAAGATAAGCTTTGTTTGGCATGTGCTGTTTATATTTATTTAGAAGGGCATTTTTGTCATTTTCACTCATTGGATGGAAAATTGGATGTATAAATGATTGGTATACTTCAGGATACCCAATAGTTTGTTACCATACTTTAGGATAGCCAGGGTTAAAAGGTGTCAAGTAAAGGGTAAGTATGTGTCATTTTCTCATTTTTTAAATTGTGAATGCCACTCCAACTACACATTCTCGTCCCTGATGCCCCAAAATATAATATTTCATCTATTTTGTAAGAAAATTGTTAGTTGTCATTATATTGAACAAATAAAAAAAGGGAAAATTGCATATGGCTACCCTCAACTAATAACGCCGAGGAGAGCTGTCGTCGTCATTCGTGAGAGCTCCGTTCTCCGAAGAGAAGAGAAAAGCTTATCAGATTCACGCTCCGATTTGGAGCTTTTCTGACGTCGTGAACGACTTTGAGAGCTTCATACTCCGTCGTGACTAAGCTAGATCCATGAGTAGATCAGCAGTGGCATGAACGTTGTCGGTTAGGGCTAGATCCGTGATCTCCGAAGAGCCGTTAATCTCCTCTACGCCGTCTAGATGTCCACCACTCCGTCTAGATTTGGTTCAGATCTGGAACCAGATTTGGCGACCTCCGGCCGACCTCCATGGCCGAGCTTGAACCACTTGTCTTCCTTCTCTCATCAGTGAAATCAAAGCTCTGCCACTCTCATCGTCGTCCAACTATAACTATATAGAGATTAAGTAATCTAGATCAACTAATTTTTGTTTTAGCCTAAATAAAGCTAATAAGTGATGATAACATCTTATTAAATTTAATACACATCTATCCAAGTTAATTGGTGGGAGCGCAGCGATCCGTCCTAATACAATTTCTTTTAATAATATATCATCATCTTATTAACGGTAACAAAGTTAAAGCACCTATTAAATTGGCCCATAATATTTGAATTCACGTATGAAATTGGACTAATTTTTATTTAAGTACTAAATTGGTCTTTTAAAAAAATTTAGCGTACCAAATTAGTCATTTTCCCTATATTTAAATAGCTTATTCATGTTTATCAATTTTAAAAATATGAGTAAATACTAAAATTCTAAAATGAAATTATTTTTTACTTTTATTTTAAGAAAATGAAACTTAATTATATAAATATGTACTATAAAAATGTTGGGTCAAGAGATTTAAACGCTTTGCATTCTCTTTGAGTTGTTAGGTTCGATTCTCTTTCTCGACAGTATGGGGTGAGGTTTGGATTAAAAGGGAAGAGCTAACCCTGTCGTGTAGCTCAACTAATAAAACAAAGGGTTAAAGTTATCATTCATCATCCAACTATATATTCATATCACAATTGATCCTTTTATTATTTTTAAATCATGAATGATACTTCAACTATTTACTCATATCATAATTGGTCATCATATATTTTTTTAAATCATGAACGGTACTCCAACTATTCACTCATGTCATAATTGATTCTCATTCTATTTTTAAAATCGTGAATGATACTCCAACTACACATTATCTTTACTGGTGCCCCAAAACACAACTTCATTCATTTTGTGAGAAAACAGTGGTGACCTTGTCGAGTCATGATTTGTTTCTTTCTCGAACGTATGTCTCATTCCTCTATCAATGTTGGGAATTAGCACGCGATGTCATGGTTTTTCCTAACAAGTCCACGTAGCTATTGTCTGGACATTAGTCGATGTGGCCATGATCGGGAGTGAGTTTGTGGACTCGTCTACTTATGTGATGATGATGTGGCGCTCGTGCCCTACGTGTCATGTTTTCATTTTCCACAAAATTTGTTATTTTTTGGGTATCATCACATATAATTTGGAGTTTACGTTTAATTTTTTTTTTTCAAAAATTGATTCAATATATAAATCTTAATATTGTTATACGATATTTATGTAAATGTTAAATATTTGATTGTATGTGCGAAAAAATGTTGTTTTTTTCTTAATTTTAAGCAAATAGGATGTTCACAAAAAAGATGAAGTCATGTGAAAAGCACATGTTTTTTAGGGGAAATCAATGTTTTCAAACCGAGACCGTACCAAGCAGACGAACCGGTTGACCCGAGACCCGGCAGGGTCACTGGTCCGATTATACATATGACTGGTAGTTTGGTCGAACCCGGTCAAGACCGTTAAAACTAGTGCTGTTCGGCTAGTTCGCCCAGTTTTGTCCCAAACTTGTTTGGGCTTTCCACAAAAATAAAAAGATGCAAATTGGATCCAATAAATTTGAAGAGAAATAAGAATAACCCATATACAAATTAAATAATTAAAAGTAATTAAAAAACCTAAATCATAACTCACTGTTGGCATTCTTTTTCTTCTTCGTTTCGACCCTGCCACTACCTAGTCACAGTTGTTGGCTTTCTTCATCTCTTTTTTTTTTGGCTTGCAATTTACAGAGGATGATGATTGGTGACAAGCATGATAAAAATTAAGATATGTAAAATCCATGACACCTGTTAACCGGCTTGTTTGGATTTGATATTCTGTGTGAGATCGAAGTTTGAAATACTTAAATTTGATAATCGATGATCTATTTTACTACTATCTGATTCTAAAGACCATAGATACAATACCAAACAGTGTACATATATATATATATCCCGGTCGACCCGATGGCCGGGTCGATTTTTAAAACATGGGAGAAAATTACATATGGCTACCCTCAACTAACCATGTTCTGCACTTTACTTCCATAAACTATTTTTTGTAACTTTCGACTATCCTGAAGTATGAAAACGTTGTTCCATCCATCCAAACTAACAAAATTTGTGTTTGAGTGAGTCATGTGCTACGCACATGTCAATTTTTTTGTAACCGGGAGATGTTGACAGAATGCATGTTGACAGAATGAATTCTTTATTTTTAATATTAACTGATCTATGCTGTGCAAATGTATTTAGATTAAAAATGTGGTTTATTTTATAAATCAACATATATATGTGTTAAAGTTGGTGAAGAAGCACTAAGAGTTGCCACCTCATCAACTCTAACAATTTGGAGCATTCTCATAGCTTTGAGCTCAAATGCCCCTTCATTTTCTTACCGTTACAAAAAAAATTCTATTAACTAATAAAAATAACTAATAGCAATAGCTATAACAATAACTAATTGCAATAGCTATAATAATAACTATTACACATTAGCTAATAGTAAAGAAGATGTACTTTATATAGAGTTTACTCACTCCAACAATTCTTCATTTTTCCAATGTGGGACACAAATCTAACCTTTTAAATTG
>JAYMTA010004966.1:0-11996 GCA_036897625.1 Pelargonium cotyledonis
TGAATGAAGACTTCAATTTCAATTGGTGTGATTCAATAATAAAGGTTCACTATTCAATCCTTTTACTTCTACATCATTTTCAATTTCTCATCATGTATAAATTGGTGAAGTGAGAATGATGTGATAAATTTGTCTCACATTAAAAACTTCAAAGAAAATTTGAGTGGAAAGCTAATATAAAAGGTTTAGATTGTCCCACATCAGAAAAATGAAGATTTCTTGGAGTAGGTAAACTCTATATAAAGTGCTCATCCTCTACTATTAGCTAATGTGTAATAATTATTGTTATAACTATTGCTATTAGTTATTTTTATTAACTAATGAGTAATTTTTTGTAACGAAAAGAAAATGAAGAGGCATTTAAGCTCAAAGCAATGTGAATGCTCCAAATTGTTAGAGTTGATGAGGTGGCAATTCTCAGTGCTTCCTCACCAACTTTAACATATATATATGTTGATTTTTAAAAGAAACTTTCTATTATTTTGCAAGAATTTAAATTCAAAATAAAATTAACTCGCAATGTTAAAATTAGTTAACAATTCCATCAAAGCTTGATATTATGACATTTCTCTTTTCAAACTACAAAAAAGTGATGAATGCGATGACATGTGGTATTATAACTCACAATTTACATGGAAGAATCGTGGATTAATATTTCATTCTGTCGGATGGAATGAGGTTTTGAGTTAAAAAGAGAGAGCTACCTTTGTTGTGTAGCTCAACTTTTGAAAAAAAAAAAGACTTATGTTAGAGAATTTTTAGAATATTCAAATTACAATCCAATAGATAGAAATCAAACATGGGCGGATAAAAGCACAAAAATGGCTGCAAATGTTCACTATAACATACCCAACTCCTGGTTTCTTCCCATGAAAATGACAGAGACAGCAATTGATGATTTGTTCACATGATCTTGTTTTCATCATTTAATCCTTTTACATGTTAAAGCTTCAAGATAATAATAATAAAGCAATCAACAAATTCAAGATTAAGCTACTAAAAGAAGGAACATGAACCCAAAGTATATAACTTAAAATTCAAATACACAAAACACATAACTTCCGACCTAGATCAATACAAAAGTTAAGGGAGGAAAAATAATCTGACAAAATATCCCTCCTGATTTCTAACACCTCTAGCAGTTACAATCACATCATTACCTTTCTTTCCGTATATAACTCGCTCAAACTAGACGACGACAACGAATCCCTTATTCTCTCAACCACGGCACCCAAATGAATATCAAATATGCTTTCATTATTTCCAAACACTTAGACCTTTCGTCTTAAAAAGGATGGATGGAAAGAAAGGAAATGAACTTGACACAAGATAAAACAAGGGATAAACAACTCACACCTATGGAGTATCTGCTGCTGTATAAAGTTTTAATCTCTTCCTTTCTCTCTCTCTCTCTCTCTCTTACGATTGTACAGCTAGCCTCTGAAGATGCTCAATGAACACTTGAAGGCTCACGTCATCTGTGAAGATTACGTCTGACCCAGCTGCCATCTCATGAGCATTGTTGTATGTAGCTGACGGGTTCAACTTTGCCAACAAGAACCTTGCCTGTTCACAAAAAAAGCGGAAGACCCAAAATCAGTTGTACTAGACACTAGTGGAATGCTTAATTTAATATGACCACCTGAATAGAATTAACAGCCAGTGTAGCATGCCCATATTGCACTCCAACTTCATCATAGTTTTGTTTCCCCCAAGACTTTGGCTATCATAGTTTTGTAAACAAAATGTGCTCTTTCAAAAAGTCCCAAAGGGCGATGATGAACATGGCTATCATGTTAACATGTTGTCACTCTAGAAGGTTTGCACATATAGTAGTTCAATGCCCATCTTTTTCACTCATTTTTCAGCATATCTTTTTTGTTTTTCACTTAATTTGATGACTCAAATTAATAAGTCGGAAAGATAGAATATAATATATGTATATGCTTATTCTCATATTGTGTTTAAAATTTAATGGAGAATATCAACGACATCATGGCCTTTATCCAAGAAAATAGTATATACTTTCCGCTGTCATCACAATGATATTTTTCAGCAAGGAGAAATAACATCCTTTTTTTCTTATGAGACCATCTTTTTTGTTTAAAAAGTATTAAATTTCCACTGAATTATTTTGCCACTTCTGAGAAGTTGAGGGACTGATTAGATAAATGACAAGAATAGTTAAGAAACTCATCTCCTTTTACGAGCTTGAGCTTCTAAATTAGATTTCCCTCAACTTCACCAATTGATGTCCAAAATGAGCATCAAACACAAGATATTCATATAAAACATTTTCAGGAAGTTATTTTACCAAAAACAGAGCTGAAGTAACCTAAAATAACTCATGATTTTCAGGCTACTATTTTTGTGAAAGAAAAAATAGAACCCCACCCAATGCAAGAGTAGTGATTCAAAATAACAAGTTCATATGCAGTAATGTTCTTATACAGGCATGGAGCTCTCTAACACAGTAAGAAGAAAAGCACCAAACTACTGACCTGGGAACCATGTTGATCACATATTACCAATCTAGGAATAGGGAAGCGATCCCGAATGATTAGCTGGGAATCATCATGAGGTGCTTGCAATAGCTGTGCAAATGCCTGCAAGAAATAATAAATAGAAAAAAATATCAAGGAATAATTACTCAACATAACAATATCTTTGACATATATACACCCAGCAAAATATAATTATAAGAGAAATAGACAAAAGCAACGCCTCAATATACTTTGAAATATTAGTTTAGGAAAGTAACAGTCTAAAAGGAATATATTTAATAGAAAACTTTTAGATTGTGCCACTAGTGTATAGAAAACAACACCATAAAACCCAGTTAAAAGTTTTAGTATGTAAGTAAACTTAATAAGCACATTGGACTTATCTTCTCATAGCATGACAAAGAAATGAGAAAAGCAAGAACCAAAAAGAGAACTTTTTTTGACAAAAATAATATTAAAAAACTTTCTACCACATACAACAGAGACATTCCATAAACTGATAAACATATAGAATAACTGCAGACATATACCCCGTGATGAAGGCCGAAAAACGCAAAAAACCCTCTGTTTCACTTTGCAGCAGTTAAACTACCCTATGTTATCCGTCAATACGCGTTTTTTTGTTTAATTGTAAATACCATCGTGATCCTTTCAGAAAATGATATAAAGTCAAATAAGAACACAATCAAAATGAAAATTGGAGAGCCGATAAAAATAAAATGGAGATTGGAGCACAAAGTTATCAATTTTTTCAAAAACTTCCAGATAAGGTTTTGAAAATGCTGTTTGACAATATAACTGTATTTTTTGAAGGGGGAAATGAATCCATTATCTTGTTCCTCTCAAAGAATCACTATCAACTCAAAATTCACCCAGATCAGGATCAGAGCATAAAGATGTGAATTCCTTTCATTCTTGTCTAAATTTTCCAGTTAAGGGATGAACAGAGAGCAAAAAAATAAGATTGTCAAACTGGTCCATAAAAAAATATTTTTAATATAAAAAATCCACAATCACTTCCTCACAATTTTTTTTATATATGAAATCAAGTAAACGGTCATCCAAATCGACTACTGGAACTCAAATTGATGAATATTTACAACTTTTGTCTATTTTCTTCAATTTGGGACGAACCCATAACTGCAAAGGGTGAAACTGATCCATAAATATTTATTTTATTGTTATCTGAAGCCATAATCAGATTCTTCTCAAAACAATAACCAACGAAGTCGTGCATCTTTCTTTATTTTTTTTATTTCAGATTTTCTTATTTAGATGAAATTCATTTGATGAAGTAAAATTACAGACAAAAATGTGGCTTAACGACATTGATGCTTTTCCGCTACCTTTATTGGATTATAATTTTAAGATAAAAATGGGGATTATAATTTTAAGATAAAAATGGGTGGGACAGGTTTATCCTGTAGAGGGCAAAATTGTCAAGAAAACAGATGTCTGGTTCATGTTAAATGTGTGGCACCCTATGGTATCCAAATCATCAAGAACGCATTGCCGAGCTGCTACTGTGGCTAGCTCAAACAGTCTCATCATTACAGCATGATGTCGAGTAGGGGACAGGGTTAAAGGTAGATATATTTAAAGGTAACAAATCATTTTGCAAGAACCAATGAATAGGAAAATAAATTAATGAATACCTGGTGTTCTGGCTGATTTTGGTAACCCATGTTACGCCACTGAGCTATTGTCATTCCATGAAATATAACTACACTAAAATATGCATCCAGCAAAAGAATCCGATCAGCTGCAATGGATGCTACATCCAACAGTGCCGGTTGAGGCAGAGAATTAAATGAGTATGATATCAGAGATGGTTGAATCATGACAGCAGCATTGGAGATATTTTCACGGTTTAATAGCATGCGGAAATAGGCAGTCTCATCTGGACTGTTGTTAAAAACCTGTCAAAAACCAAAGCATAAAAGGTGAGAAGCTATATGCCTATAATCCTATATCTATTTCACAGATATCAACTTGTCTTAAAACTAAAAGTGTGAAGAGTAGTTACCTGTACAAACTGTGACCGCCGCAGATTAAACATAAATTGAGGGAACAATGAAAAACAAGGATTTAATGTAAATGATGTTGGATCATCCTTCCGATAATCACCAAATTTGGAACAGACGCGGATGAGGTTTCTATCTAACCACCGCGTAGCATCAAACCCATCCTGCATAAACAATTTTTTTATGAGCTGATTACTCAATAGGAGTACCAAAAATTAATGCATAAAGCAAGATGCATGGAAATTTTAGGCGTATTCAATTTTTCAAGTGTTTGGTACACCAAGGAAAACTAATCAGCAGAACCAGCAAAGTCATTTTCTGCACGACCAAATTTCAACAACCAATTTCTTGAAAAACATTCTATTGTCAATTGCTTTCCATAAACAATAGGAACATGTCTGTGTTGAATGTTATGAGAATGGAAAGCATCATCACCTTTTTCAAAAGCTAAACTCATGATTGATGTTGATATGCAACAAAAAGAAGCATGACAACATATACACACACACACACACACACACACACAAAAGATTAAAACCTAAAATATAATTTTGTGTAATACCTCCATCTCCATTTTCAAAGAAGTAAATCTTGCCATCACAACAGCAGCAGCCTCTTGATCAAAACCCTGTATCAATTCCTGAAAATGAATTTTCCAATGTCAGCATTAGCCATCTGGCCTCTTAGATTATTCATATCTAATAAATCTACTAATAAAACGGAAAACTGAAGCAAGATTACCATGGAACACAGAGCTCCAAGAGGGATGTGGAATTGAGTAATGGTTCATTTAAATAAGAGGTGTTCAAAATATAAAGATATCAGTCAAAGGAACATTCTGGCACATGTCAGACAGTTCATAGTTCACCAGCATTTTATAAAAGAAACTGAAGCTTTTATAGAAATTCAAATAGTTGGAAACGAAGTAACGTGCAAATATGGGACAGAATGATCAAAACACAGATCTGCCATATGATGCAACCATGATAAAGTTAAGACCATACACTATAAAACCAATAACATTGTAGCATCTTTACAGCTAAACCAGTCCTTCCAGCATTTGGACCAAATGCCTCTGAAAAGGAGCAATCTTTACTGGGGATTAAACCTACTAAACTTTCAAGCACCTCACCACAGCATATAAACCCAAACAATGGGTAATACACTAACCTATGTTTTTGAGCATACCAGAAAATCCCTATATGAGTGATTTTACAACTCATGCACAAATCTAAGGATTAAATCTCACAGAAATGGAAACTTCTGTCTTTAGCTGATACACACAGTTCTCCCCTTCCTTTAAATAAGAGTTTATACATCACATTGGTGTGTTGGTCACATAATCAAGGTTACCCTCATTCTTATTGTGTTTAAACCTTAAACCAAATACAATTCTTTAGATCTATAAGAACCCTTAGTCTGTTTCAGTTTATAACTGATCACTCATTTCTATACCACAACAAATGTTTGCCAACATGTAGAATCTAACTCATGTTCATGACATTGCAACGAAAGTAAAATGTCCAACAATATATTTCAGAAGTCTCAATCTGGGAGTGTATATTTTCAGACATGTCTGACAGAACAAACCTCTGAGCTAACAGCAGTATCTATCCAACTTCTAGTGATGGTTGTCACTCTAAGCAATAATTGTCCTCCAGGATTCTGATAGCTGCAATTAAATTTGGCCATGAAAATTTAAAACTATAGCGAAACCAGGAACAGGAAAAAGATAAAACCAGATAAGGTACAATAACCCAATTGATAGGATCTTCCAGCATACCTTGTAAGAAACTGCAAGTATAATTGTGGATTCACAGTTCCAGGAGTATTTGACCGTTCACTGGAAGATAGATCAAAGAAGACTGTCAAACAAGTAGTTTTGTCAAGGCCGCACATTTTCCATGCTGTAGTATTACCCTCCCCAATAACCGTATCAGAAACAGAAGGTCCTTTCTGAAAATAATCAGTACCACATCCCAACAGAAGTTAAATTAGTCTTCGTTCATTTTATAGGCAAGAAGTAACAACTAAAACTTCAAACTTGAAGTACAAACTCGTGAAAATTAAGTTGTGAAACATTAAATAGTCCAACCTTCTCCAAAGATGTACATGGTCCAATGATCCCTTGAATTTTGATGTCCTTTGAACAGTTTATCTCAAGTGAACCACTGAAGAAATAAGTTGGTTGAATGTTTGTCATATCAGATTACAGTCAAAATAATTCTATACTGCAGAAAAAAAATGAAAAAAAAAAAAATAGCAATAATGAAAGCTCAATAATTCATAGTGAAAGAGAACTCACTTGAAACACAGGCCGAGAGACATTTCACCATCTTCAAATATGCGCCTGAAAGAGTCTTTGAAAACAGAATGACCAAAACTCTCAGCTAGAACAACAAGGCCTCCAGTTCTCTCAACAGCAACTTTCATTTCTGCAACCCCGACCTAAAATTACAACAGAATAAACATAACATTTCCATTATTCTATATTCTTAGATTCTCAGCATCTCAATAAATTAAAACTGTTAAAGGATTTAGTTAAATAACAGATAATGTTCTATTTCACAACAGGATACAGTTTTTACTCAGGGCTAGGCTAGGTATATAATTTCGAAACTTTCTAAAAATTCATGCTGCTTCAACCTGCTAAAAACAAACTGGCTGAAGCTGAGAGGTATACCAAAACTTTGTTTGATTGAAAATTTCTACTATTTGAATTCTGAAATAATATTGGGGAATAAAACTATCAGGCTATCACATATATTGAGTTAAATTGATAGATATTATCAATTTCACTTCAAGCATATTTTTAGATCAGTGTTGAACACATGAGCTTGTTGTGACATGAGTGAGAAAAATGAATGATTACTTCACATCTACTACTAACGACTTTTTTGTAATATTTAGATATAATTATAAAAATGTTGATGACAGAAAAAGATGGACAGCTATAACTAATTTGAATGCTTATTGCAAAAAGTGACAAATATTCAAAATTACAATCTAAAGAGAACTGTACTGCAATATAAAAGGTATGAAATATATTACTTTAATTACAGAAAAATAAAATCAGAATCATAAAATAGTCCATTGACAAGTTCAGGAAGCAATAAAGTATAAAAATAAGAAGATAAATGACTATAAGAAAAGAACAGAATTAGCAGCTGACAATACACACCTGATCAAGTGCAGAGGCAAAAAGATCTAACACGTGACCTTGGTTGACTAGCTGCTTGGCAAGAGTATCATAAAACTTTACAGCCTTCTTAAAAAATGGGGCTGCATCCTTGTCAAGATCTTTATGGGAACGTACTGGATCTGACAAATCTTTTGATACAATCTGCAATAATTATCAAATCAGTGCAAGTGTAAGTGTACTGTACAACAAGTTTTCAAAAAGAAAAGGAACAAGCAAATTTTATATCCCATTTCTCCAAGTTTATCAAAATCTAATGTTGCACATGCGAAGTTTCAGACTCAACACTGTTTGATTGACAGTAACATAGAACATGAGTTATGTGACAAATACAACATTTCAAATGAAAAATAGATAGAAGTCCTCTAGAATCAGAAGAGATAAAGAAGGCATAAAAACAATGCTCAATCTATTCAAACAATATCAACTAAATTAATGTTTTTGACAGTAGACGCTTTCATATCTACTTATAAGATAGTTAGGATTACCGTGCCAGGCCCCTCCGTGCAAGGACCACCAACCAGAGCTACAATTCTTGCCCCAGTACCAGGTAAACAAGCTCCAAGCAAACTTGCTGCTACAGTCAATGCCACTCCAGTGCACCTGGACGACCGACTACCAGGAGGAACAGGCCATTGATCCGATTGCAATTCGTCCAACAACTAATATGCACAAAAATTCAAGCCAAAAGTTAGCAAATTGGCATCAAAATCTCAAATCTAAACCACAAAATCACACAGCAATCAATAAACAGCAATTTGTAAATAAAGGAAACAGACCGCATTGAGGGTGTACTCGCAGTCCGCAGCTGGCAGCAAAAAACGGGTAACGCCGGAATTTGGAAAGCCATTGGGCAACCCCTTCTGGTAACCTCCACCAGGAGTCCGACGGCCGGAAGCACCAAGACCCAATTGCTCCAAAACCTGCTCCTTAGGAATCTCCTTGTTCCCGCGAAATACGTAAACTTTGGACATATCAGAGAAGCCCAATTCGTGAACCTGAACCTGCGTGCCAAAGGAAACGAACCCAACAAGCGCGTTCTCGGGCAACAGCCCGAGCGCCTGCTTGAGCGCCGATTTGGCGAACCCCAATTCCTCCTCAATCATGCAGGTATCGAGCAGGAAGAGGAAGACCGGCGACAATTGGGACTGCGGGGCCATCGGATCGGGATTGTGGGCGGCCGATTGAGGGAGGGCGTACTGGACAGTGGTGTATTGGTGGTAGAGCTCGCCGGGGAGGTTGGTCTCGGAGATCATGGCGTAGTGGGGAGGGAAGTGGTTGCGCTGGTAGCAGAAGGGGCAGATCCAGATCTTGGCGGAGAAGTCGACGCGAGCGAAGGGGTTGAGGGCGGCGGAGCAGGTCTTGCATCGGAGCGGCGCGTAGGGGAGCGTGGGGATGTCGGGATGGGGTCGGATCGGGGAGATGGAGACGGCGAGTGGGATCACGCACTTGCTGGCCTCAACCTTGGTGCGTGGCCAGACGTTCCAGGTCATGCGGACTCCGTCGATTCCTTCAGGATCGGTGTTGGCCATCTCCGACATGGTGGCGGTGGCTCACAATGTTGGGAATCGGGAAATCGATAGTGCTGTGTCTTGTTTGGTTTTCGTTTCTTCGAGCGTTTTCCTCAGTTATTTTATTCTGTTTCTGTTTTATTTTGTTTTTCGGTTTTTTGTTTTGTTTTGGTTGAAAGAGGCGACCCCTTGGCGTTGATGGAGAGAAGAGAGATAAGGGGTCACCGTGACGAGAAATGAGAAATGAGAAATGGGCAATGTGAATTCTGACGATAAGTCTCTTCAATGTAAATACATGTACATTGTACACTCTCTATTGAATCAATTTGCTCTATAAATGTCAACAAATAATGGCTATTGCTATTATTATAGTAACACACAATATATTACAAGTGTATAATTAAAATCGCAACCCTATCTCTAAATACTATAGAAGTCGGATAGTAATGCATACAAAAGCATCATGTTATTAGCATTTTAATTTTGTCACCAATTTTTTTTTTTTGGTAATTACAGTTTCCTATTCCATGGTAGACATTCTTTTCAATTTCATACCTTATGCTTTTTTTTTAATGTTTTTCCTACCCTATAATATGCAAAGCTTGTTCCGTCAGTTAAACTTAACGGAATTAGTACTGTTTGGTCATGTGCCTAGCACATGACCATTAATTTTTTTTTAAAACCCCAAAATGCCCTTACCATTCTTCTTCTTCCCAAGTTCGCAAGAGATTGAAGAACTTGCCGAAAAATTCATAAACTCGCCAGAAACTTCATAAATTTTCCAAAAAATTCAAGAACTCGCCGAAAACTTCAAGAACTCACCGGAAAATTCATGAACTCGACGGAAAATTCATGAACTAGCAGGAAACTTCATAAATTTTCCGAAAAATTCAAGAACTCGCCGGATAATTCATGAACTTAACCTAAATTTCAAATACAAATCAAATTGAACAAAAAATAAATCAAAATTAGCCCTAACTGAACCTAAATCAACCAAAATAGCACAAACTCATACGAAAATGAACCAAATCTGAAAAAATAAAAAACAAATTTGCTCATTGGAGTCATTCGTTAGAAGCAACACCGCCTTCCGTGTTCGTCGTCCTCGTGATGTGCTTCATCGCCGTCGTGCTATCCAGATCTAGACCGAGAGAGATAGAGACAGATTTGGACAGAGAGAGAGAGAGAGAGAGAGAGAGAGAGAGAGAGAGAGAGGGGTTGAAGATGAGGTGAGGGTAAAAACGTCATTTTGGCATCATTGTAACGGGGTTAGTAACAGAACAAAATTTGGAAACCATAGGAAAAACATACAAAAAAAAGCATAGGGTATAAAACTGAAAAGAAGGTCTACCATACGGTAGGAAACTGTAATTACCCCATTTTTTTTAATTTCAACTACAAATTAGCACACTATCACACAGTACAAGATTTTTATTACAAATCAACATATTTCTAAATATAAAACCTGGTTAAAATATGGAATGTTCAATAAGAATCTAACGTATTATTAATGTTGGTGATACACAAACTATTACACCGTCTAAGCGGCCCAATTCTTCATAGACTTAGCCCAAGTGTGAGCCCAACTCATTATTGACCTAGTTCGGCCCATATTGATATATACCAACAATCCGACCTGCGGACTCAGAACTCACCCAATTCATAATCCAACATTCGTGACACGCTCGCCTTCGTGGCGCGCTCACATTTGTGGCACGCCAACACATTTAGATCACACATGTCCAGATTCAATGTATTTGACTAATATATTCTCTCCACCAATCAGAATCATTGAGCTACCACTATAAATATCCCCTAGGAATTAAGGTACAATTGATACTCTCACATATATTCACACACATGTGAATTATTTTCTATTAAGCTGGATTCACTTACTCTCACACCGAAGGTGAATTCCCGTGAAACGCACGAGTTTTCACTTAACGCATGTTCTTCCTTTTTAGGAATTTTCAAGTGAAATCACGAGTTTAGATCCAAGAAACATTAAGACATTCTACGTGTTTGTCATACGTTTTCTATTGATCCACACACATATTTAGCTCGGATTAGCAAATCGCCCTCATCAAACCTTTGGAGATCTTAAAAATGTTCTATGGGTTTATTAAAGATCTTCCAAACACTCTTCGCGGTATTTGCGTGTTCATCAAGATCTTTTAGCATTTTTCGCGATATACAATTGTTCACCAAGAACTTCAACTCTTCTTCACAACTTTCACTTCCAAATCCATAATCGCCACCCTTGAAAATCTTAAAAATGTTTTGTGCATTCGTTAAACATTTTAATTTTGTTCAATGTGATTGTTGATGTGAGATTTGCTACCGCCCAAAAAATGGTGTTTGGAAATCGTAACCAACGGTCAAATTTGACCGCACGTGATCGTTTGGAAGATAGAATCAATCCTCGTACAGGGGAACGCACTCCTCGTCACAAGTACTCTAATTTGAGGGACTAGTTGAACCTCCACTAAAGCGCACCACTAGGTACACCTCCAACTGCTAGGACATCCCGCATACCACAACACGAAATTGGGCAGACTCTGGTAGATCTAATCCAACTGGTCACTGAGCAAATTGTTACCTCCAACCAACTGCTTGCACGCTTAAAGCGTGAAAGGGATGCAGTTCCTCCTCCTCCACTAGTCTTTCAAACACCATCGCAAAAAGTAAGGAATTTAGATCATGGTGGAAATGAAACATAACCATTCACCCATTCAACAAATTCAAGCATTATGTTTCA
>JAYMTA010004967.1:0-11994 GCA_036897625.1 Pelargonium cotyledonis
ACAAATTTTAACATACATATGTATGGATTTATATTATTTATCATGTTTTTTGTTTTTGGTTATGTAAGTTTTGTGTGACTAACAAAACTTCTGAACTTTTTTGACACATCCAATATATTAGGGGATGTTTAGTTGTGGAGTGATTACTCCAGTTTTCTAGAAATCTGTTTTATGAGAAGTGAAAAATTGAAAATCTCGTTTTGTTGCACAATTTTTCATTTGAAAAATAGGAAATTAGAAAACAGTTTTTCAAAATAGCTTGAAAATAAAAAATAATTTTTTTTTTAAGTTATTGAGTACTCTATCACCTCAAAATAAATGTCTAACTTTTTCACTTAAGAGAGTTCATCAAGAATTCATTAATCATATCTCCTCCATGCAAAAATATATAACACTAGTTTCTTATTATTATTTTTCAAAGCAAAAACATGTTACTTATTTTAAAACAATGAAATACAAACTAACTTCCTTGAAATGAAAATGTACAATTATTTTGATAAGTATATCTATGTCAATATTTTTTTTGAATTTTTTTGGAAAATATATCAAATGATAAACCTTGTTTCAAGATAAAGATAGCAATAATTCCTTACTCTATTTTTTTTTTTTTTAAAGAAACAATTCCTTACTTTTAATATTATAGTTCTGTGTTGTTAATACCTAAAAATAGAAATATATAAAAAAAAAAAAAAAAAAAAAAAAAAAAAAACCATGTCTCCTCCTACCAATCATTTTTTCAATTTAGTCAGAAAAGCTAACGGCATTGGCTGTCAAGTTTCACAAAATCAAAATATTCACTTTAACAATATATTTATATTTCTGGAAAAAACAAAGAAATCAAGATAAACGTATTGATCACAAAAAGAGGCTTCCTGATGAACCCAAAACTGTTGGAAAGCGTCATCTTTTCCTCTCACTGTCAATCCTATTTCAAACCTCATGATCAATCACTTTACACTTTCTTGGGATCCTCCAAAGTTCACTTCTTTATCTGCTCAAATGATTGAGTTCCAGGCAAATTCTCAATTCTCACCCAGCCCAGTTCAAGTTTTGAGCTTTTTTACCCAAAAATGAGCGCTTGATACATTTTCCTTTTCTGGGTACTTCTCAGTTTCTTGAACCAGCATACTGCTTGGTCTGTTTTGGGTTTGATGGCTAAAGCAAGACACCAGCTGGTTTTGTTGTGTACCAGAGCTGTTTTGTGTGCTCGTCGCAATTCGAAGCTGGGTTTGGTTTTGGTGATTGTGTGCTTGCTGGGTTTGATTCTTGGGTCTCCATTTTACTGGCTGTTCAGGGACAGTTCTGATCATGCTTCCTGTGGTTCATGTGATTGTGGCTGTCCTCCAGAAACCCTCCTTCCAATTCCATTAGGTGAGATTCAGATCTTCTTCTAGTATGGTATGAACATGTGTTCTGATTATGATACAAGCTTAGTAGCTTACATGGATTTGTTTGGATTTTGTACTGAATTTTCTTGGTGGGTTAAGAATAAATGTGACATTAAAGCTTTACTTTATTTGTATTTTGAACTGAATTAGTGAATTTAAGAGTGACCCTTTTCTCGACAGTAAGGTTGGTGTCTAGTGACCTTGACACCATCTCCATCGAGAAGGGCTTGTGCATTGTGCTGTCCCTTGGACATAATTTCCAGTTCTGCATATGTTGCATAGTGTCAGTGCATTGGAGTTGGACTAATGTTATTGGTTCAATATCCAAAGATGTGGTAGTAATGAAATTTCCTTGTACATGAAAGGTTTTTTGGTATCTTTTATGTCAATGATGTCATGATTTCATTTTACTTTCAACTGAAGGTTCAAATGGTTAGCAATTTAAATTCATTGAGATTTGAGATTTCTCTATTTGAATTGTGGACTAATTGCCACATATGTTTCTGCATGACTTGAACACTATATGTCCTTGACCAATTTTGTAACTCACGATAAGTTCAGTTCTATTGGACTGTAAAATAATCGTACCAAGTCCAGTTAGTTTCATCAACCTCAAACGATTATCATGCCTAACTGAGAAAGAAATTTCACATTGTATATGATAATCAATCATGATTTTCGATTACGTGGACTGACAAGCATGGGAAGAAAATGATAAGTTAAGAGTTCAATTAGTACCTTTGGTATCATGAAGCTTTGAAGTCTTATACTGATAAGAGGAGCAATATGGACTCTTCAATAGCGACATTGCTTTTACTTCACTTGTAGACGAATCAGCACTGTAGAATTGCATCAACCCTTCATGGGAAGAAAATAGCATAAGATGGATCATATGGTTAACTCTTTAACGAGTTTGATTGTCAAATCAGTTCAATTTTCAAATCTTTTCTCCATTTGTATTTCCTCTACATTGTTTACTTCAACTCTATCCCATTTCCACTTCTTTGAATTCACCGTTATGTTTGTGTTTATGCAGATTTTATCAACAGCAGCTTGTATGCAGGTTAGCTTATACATCTTCTATATAGTAGTGTTGCTTGTCCAACTTCACAACATCAACAGATTAAGTCAGGATTGTTGCTATTAGAATTACTTAGTATCGTGCATTTTCTCATCCATTCTTGAGCTCAGTTTCCTTTCCCTTCCACTTTGTATGCATTTTAGCTGATTATCAAGTCATTTTCTTTTACTCGCAGACTGTGGCAAACAAGATCCGGATACACGCCAGGAAATGGGAAAGGACCCCACAACTTTACTATCGGAAGAACTCAATTTACTGAAAATGATTGAAAACGATAACTTGCAACGAACCAAGTCACTACTGAGTGATGTCAGTGAATCCTCCAAGGCTTACAAGAACGAATACGAAAAGTGTAACATAGCAACAAAAATAAACGAAGAAGCGAGGGAAAAGGTTGAAGCAGAGCTCAGTAAGGAGCTCAAGCTTTCAGCATTGTGGGAGAATCGAGCTCGAGAGCTTGGATGGATAGATGAGGAAGTACCAGCAGAGCTAGTATAGTTCTTGTTATTATCCTCTCTATGTCAATCTATTTTTTCATAATTGTATCGAGAATGAACTAACTTTTAAGGTGAGATAGTTCATAAGTTGAATGAGTCTTTTGTCAAGTCATTTCATAAGGTGACAACTAACTTTAGACAAAACAATACCGAAGTATGTTAGGCAAAACGATTCTTTGACCGTTAGATGCAGACTGAAAACTCGAATCAAATTGAGTTTGGTTTGGATTGGTCTAGAGACTAGAGTTAGGTTTAATTTACTTTATCAACTCCATCATATTCATGATCACAAATATTGAATTTGGTAATGGTAGCTCTCTGTGTTCATATAAATGTAAATAAATTTTCAAATGAGTTGTGATGTGCAGCAACAACAGCCACATAGAGTTCAGTTATGGTCTTTTGGCTCAGTTTTATTCTAACTTAGACTGACGGAGATAGCAACATCAACTAACTTGTAGCTCAAGACATTCCATCATAAATTTATACAGCTTCTTTTTAATTTATTTTTGGTGTACTCTTTTATTTCTTCACTAAATTTACTGTTCCAGATCTTTCTCTTTTTGTTTTTTTTAAGCTTGTTTGGTTCATTTTGGATGTGGGCTTGAGTTTCTGAGTTATGACTGATTTGGTTCCATCTCCTGATTCCAAGAGTGTAGAAGGCGCCAGAGTTTCTGGTATAAGGTCGTTGAGCAATAATTTCTCTGGCATGACACAATACTTCGAATGTAGCGATGAACAAGAATCGCTATCTGCAATTTCTGATTACGATTCTCGAGTTTGGGTAGGAAATTACCAGGTCAAAGCAAGCATGAGCTCCATCCTGCAAGCGATCCTCGATAAACATGGAGACATAGCAGCAAATTGTCAGCTAGAATCGCTCCCCTTGCGAGCTCACTACTTAGAGTGCGTGTGCTTCGTTGTTCAAGAACTGAAGCCTACTTCGCTCTCGCAGCTGAACAATTCCAAGATCAAAGAAATGCTGGCAGTCCTCAAGGATGTAGAGTCTGCACAAATCAATGTTAGCTGGCTACGCCGCGTGCTTGATGAAGTCGCAGAAATCATCGAGCCTATCACTCAGCAACGAGCCATTGAAGATGCCAAGGCCTCGACGAAGAAATAGTTAGAATCTCAAATTGAAGATTTGGCAGTGAAGGAAAAGGAGGTGGACATTGCTAAGGCAAGAATTGCAGAAACCGAAGCTTGCTTGAATCGAATCGAGCTTGAATCTTCTCAGTTCATGGAGATTGTGGCATCTGTTAGGTCCAAGGTTGAAAATTTTGACATCAGATCCTTGTTGCATGAGTTTCTGTATAGTTCAAATTCAGATAGTACATAGTTTGTAACTTTTAGCTCTATGAATCTGACACTTAAACCTCCAATCCCATCAGCATATTGTTGGTTTAGTGACTTTAGTTCCATGTCATACAAAACCTTGAATATCATTGAACAGAGATGTGCAGTTTCATTTTCTAAAAAGATATAATAATAAAAAAATTTGAAATATGACTATCAGTACCAGTTAACTATCTTTCAAAACTCAAAATTTTATTCAAATAATAACAATCCATATTTTTGTTAAAATGAGTGACCGAAAAAAAAAAAAAAGAGCAAATGAGCAATACCAACATTGTTGAGAAATGGCTCTCTTGTAGTTGTATTGCTGCTTAATTGCTTTCTTGGTTGCTATACAATATTGACAATCTGCCTCTGGCTCTGGTGCAAAATACAATGCATGTCATCACATTGTTCTAATATGTACAACTACATCTTTTTCATCTTTCTCAACAGCAACATCTTCTTCATTTCCTGAAGCTTACCTATTACCGCATCATAGGTGACATGCTTCCAACTTGCATCTTTCAAATTCTTCAGCAATTCTTCAGCATCGTCAATTTTCTTCATTCTGAAAAGCCAAATTATCAATGAAGTAAAAGTAATTAGGTCTGGCTTGCAACTTCCCTGTTCCATCTTTCTCAATATACGAATAGCAGCATCAGAGTTACCCCTTTTGCATAGCCCGTCAATCAATGCATTATAAAACACTAGATCAGGTTTGAGACTTTCCTCTTCCATCTTCCTCAACAATCCAACAGTAGCATCTGTGTTCTCCACTTTGCAAAGCCCATCTATAAGTACAGTATAAGTAACTACGTCAGGATTGCAACTGCTTTCTTTCATCTTCCTCAGAATCTCAACAACAATATCAGTTTTCCCTGCTTTGAGCAGCCTGTCAATCATCGTGGTATACGTAACTATGTTTGGCTTGCAATTGCCTTCCTCCATCATCCTCCACATCTCAACAGCAGTGTCTATGTTACCTGTGTTGCAAAGCCCATGTATGACTGTAGTATAAGTAATTATGTCCGGCTTGCAACTGTCTTCTTCCATCTTTCTAATCATCTCAACAGCAGTATCTGTGTTACCTGTGCTACAAAGCCCATGTATGACTGTAGTATAAGTAATTACGTCTGGCTTGCAACTGCCAACTTCCATCTTTCTAATCATCTCAACAGCGGCATCCATGTTACCCGAGTTACAAAGCCCACGTATGACTATAGTATAAGTAACTACGTTCGGCTTGCAACTCCCTTCTTCCGTCTTTCTAATCATCTTAACAGCAGCATCCGCGTTGCCCATGTTACAAAGCCCATGTATGAGTGTATTATAAGTAATTGTGTTCGGCTTGCAACTGCCTTCTTCCATCTTTCTAAGCATCTCAAAAGCAGCAGCTGTGTTATCCGTGTTACAAAGCCCATGTATGAGTGTATTATAAGTAATTATGTCCGGCTTGCAACTCCATTCTTCCATCTTTCTAATCATCTCAACAGCAGCATCCGAGTTGCCCATGTTACAAAGCCCATGTATGAGTGTAGTATAAGTAATTAAGTTCGGCTTGCAACTGCCTTCTTCCATCTTTGTAATCATCTCAACAGCGGCGTCCGTGTTACCCGTGCTACAAAGCCCACGTATGACTATAGTATAAGTAACTGCGTTCGGCTTGCAACTGCCTTCTTCCATCTCCCTCAGCATTTCAACAGCAACATCAGTTTTACCCGTTTCGCAAAGCCCGTGAATGAGTGTATTATAAACAACTGTGTTAGGCTCGCAATCGCCTTGTTCCACCATCTTCCTCAGTATCTCAATAGCAGCATCAGTGTTGCCCATCTTGCAAAAACACTTTATCATAATGCCAAAAGTATAGACATCGGGTGAGAATTCAAATCTACACATGATCTCATACAAAGAAACCACTTCAGGAAAATGCCCTTTTCGGGTAAGTAAACTCAATATTCCATTGAATACTCTAACAGAATTAGGCCTTGGAGTAGCATGGAGATGACGCTGAAATCGAGAAACAGCCTCCTCAACCTCCCTATATCTATTAACACTAGACCCAGAACTAAATTGTCTTGTTTCACTCACACTCTTGGTTTTTATACAAACCCTTCTAGTAGATCTTGATAAAACACCATTGATGGGAAAATCAAGATAAACAGGAGTAGCAGTAACAGTAGGAGAAGGAGCAAACCTTGAATCAAAAGCTGGAGCTGAGATCGCCATTTTCTTTGTTCTGCATCTGGGAACCTCAAATTCACTTGTTCATCTTATCTGAGCTGCACACAAGACACTAATGAAAACAACAGCTGTTCTGTTCTTGTGGAGGAGAGGATTTGGTTATGGTCTCATCTCATCCACTTTGGATATGATATGAAAAATGGAGTGTGAGGCCCAAAATGTAGCTTTGAAACCCAAATGCAAGTGGATTTAGTGCTACTATTCATTGGGCTTAGCTCAAACAAAAGAAGAAAGTCATTGTGGTTTTGCAAGCTAAAAAACAATTATTTATGGCCATTAGTGCCAAGTAAAAATTGTTATTTTGGTGAAAGATTCGATTTGGTACATGTACTTTTGTGTTTCGATCTAATTTGGTGATGTTTTTATTTTATTCAAAATTGTTCTTAAGCTTTCGTGTTTAAACTCAAGTTGGTCTCTAAACTTTCAAATATTGGTCCAAAATGATCTTTACTTATGGTGTGAAATACTGTTACGGGTCAGTTGGATTTGAAGAGAGCAAGAGCAAGTCTACTTATTCTACTATTACAGTCAATATTTCAATCAACTATATGACAATTGAAAGTTAGTATGAACATTTGCGATCTATAAATCAAGTTACTAAAATAGTTGATTTTATGTCTGATCTATTCCTAATCAAGTCTTTAAGCAAATTCAAGCTTCTTTGCAAAGCGATGACCAATTTTCACCTTTTTACTGTCACAAGTTATGTCATATCAATAAAAAATTACTTTCTTCAATGGGTTACTCTTTTCTATTTTGAAAAAAATTAAAGAAAAGTTAGTTAGTGTGCAATGTTTACCATTGTATCCTCATGATTATGTGTTGAGAGATTCTAACTAACTTTTTATAAGGATATTATTAACAATTCATGCATAACTAACTTACTAGAAAAGAAAACAAGACACTTATTTTGGAACAAAACTACAAGAGAAACACGACACTCATTTAGGGACGGAGGAAGTATGTAATTTGCCTTGATAATAAAACTTACCAGACTTTATAAAATATGTGATTTATTTCATTCTCGTAAAGTTTGAGGAGAAACAAAAGAAATTGGATGTTGATCACACATAAATTTGAAATATCTATTTTTTTTATTGGCAAATTCGAAATATCTATTAAATTTCACATTTCAAATTTCATGTTTTGTTGATCCTACATTTTGTGTAAGTTTCTAGAATTGCTGGAAAGAATATACAGTTTTTTAGTGTTTGAAGAGTTTTCTAGAGGCACAATACTACCTCTGAATTGTAGTATTGTACTTTACATCCTAGCCATAAATTTTGTAAGTGTTTTAATATAAATTGACGAGAGCTTCATTTATCAAAACCATCTCCATTTGAGCAATTCATTCGTGCAATTTGGTAGAGAAAGCAGGTTGTTACATAAGGCCTATTTAGTTTTAGGAAATGCATTTTAATCTCAATTTTGTAGCGGTTTATAATACAGTTAACAGTTAATTTTTTTATTAGTTAATTTATATTCACATTGTACAAACCTAGTGATATTGAGTCTCACGTCTAACAAAAGTATGAATAAGCACAATTTTGTTTTTTTTAGTTGTGAATAAGCACAATTGAATATTAATAAATAGATTTAGAAAAAAGTATGTATGGAACATGGTTTATGGACTCAAACATACTTTGAGAAGTAGAAACTTTACTATTTTGTAGCTAGTCAATTGCCACTAAATTTTACCTCTTAGTTTTTTTTAGTAATAAGTTATGGACTTATACAAAAGAGTATTTTCTCCTATTATTTGTGCTTTATTGTATTCGACATTTTGTTCGGTTTAACAATTTAAAAATTGTAAATTATAATGATAATTAACCGATTGATTTTGGTTCACGGTCGACCACGGTTAAAAATCTAAGGGGCCCAAAAAAATTATTTGGCACAAGCCTATAAAATCTCTGAGACGGCCCTGCTGCTACCCTTGTGGATTACAAGATTTGTTTTGAGGTTTGTGTATTTAAATTTTCAGTGTCAAATTTTGGGTTGTCAGTGTCTTTGGTCTGCGTATTGTTACTTCTCTGCTCAATCTCTGTTTCGTTTGATTTCAAATTTTAAATCTGTGATGGGTTGTGGAGATGACGGATTCAAATTATGAGATGAGTTACAAATTCACGACGATCGTCTGAGACACTTATTGTGTTCAGACTTTGGGTGTCGGTGTTTTCCGTGAATTGCCTAGGGTTTCGATCATGATCGGTTTTAGAATGTCTGGTTTGTGTATTGTTAATTCTCTTCTCAATATCTGTTTCGTTTGATTTCAAATTTTAAATCTATGTTGGGTTATGGAGATGAATCAGTTATGAGATGGGTTTGCAAACTCACGACTGTCATTTGAGACACTTTTTGTTGTTCTTGATTTTGAATAACATTCAAGCATATTTGACAATGATTTGCATTCATCATATTTGTGTTTTGGATCTAGATGCATATGTCTTTCTTAATGAGATACTGTAATAGTACTTTTTTATTTTATTTAAATAAAACATGTAGGAGTCCGGCCAAATCCCCTACCAACTATATATAAGTTTAAAACACAACCTATATATATAAGTCAATGGGCATTCATTCATCATACTCATGCCTATTGTCTTTTTTTTTTTTTTTTTTTGATATACCATGCCTGTTGTCTTATCTAAAGGTCAATCAATTACTTTTGATGTTTTCTGTGGCATACAAGCTTAATGAAAACTAACGTTGTATATGTTTCAAACCCGAAATGAATCGGAAGAAAATAAGCATTCATTCTTCAAACTCATGCCTGAAGGGTAATTGATTGCTTTTGTTGTTTCTTGTGGCCTATATGCTTTATGAAAACGTTGTCTGTATATGTTGAAACTTAATAGGCATTCATTTATCAAACTCATGCCTAATTTCTTACCCGAAGGTTGATTGATTGCTTTTATTGTTTCTGGTAGCTTATATGTTTTATGGAGACTGATGTCGGTATAAGTTTCAAACCGAAATTATATATAATATAATAGGCATTCATTCATCAAACTCATGTCTATTGTCTTGAACCTTATTTGGATAAAAACCAGTTTGACTTTTTGCCATTTATTATTAGCTTATTGTTATGATGCATTTATCAAAGAAACACTGAGCTTTGAGAACATCTAGGGAATTATGTCATATATTTTTGAGATGTCCATTTTGAGGCATACTCTCAATATTCTCCTTTTTTTTTTGTTCGTTTAAGAGAATGGAGGTCTTCATCGCTTATGACGATGTTATCTTATGAGATTATTGACAATCGTCTTCAATCTGTTCGTCAAGATTGTGAAAGCTATTTTCTAGCTGATATCGCAAAAACTAACGAGCATTAAATCAAATGAAGTGTAAGCTTGATCCGATTTAGGAATCAGGGCAATGTGGATCTTCTTCATATATTTCAGAATGAATCCTGAATTGAGAAATCATACTTAGAACTTATAGCAATGGAAGTACAAAGTATTTGGCTACCATAATCTAGCTCTTAACATAATCTCTTTAGTTTAGGATTGTCCTTACTTTTTCACTCTCCTAGTCAAAGAAACTGAACACTTTGAAATCTAGGTCGGTGTAAATTCTGAAAAAATAGGTAGGTGGAAAATTTTGATTTCAAGAATGTTCTTGCACTTCATAACAAGTGTGACCTCTATGAGCTACACTGCAGAGCCATTAAGATGTCACAACCTATGTACTCTGATCCGTAGCATGTGGCTTCTTGGGACATCCAACAATACACATTGATTTTGTATAACAATGTTGTGATTAAAACTTTAGCCTCACATCTGCTCATTGTTGGCAATGAAAGTGAAACCAAAACCTTTTGCATTATTTGGTTAAGGGTCTCTCTCAAACACCATAAATAATACTAATTAATACAGAGATATGTTAGTTGAGAATGTGCAGTTTTAGGTGCACAAAATGGTGTCTTGGCTTAGCAAATTGTCCAAAAAATTACCATCACCACCTGCAGCTCTGTTGGTGGGGTGGTCCATAGGGACCATGAGCTCAGGTGGTGTAGCAGCGACACGTGGCATCAATCAACTGTAAAAGGCACAAGGTATCCAAAGAAATTGACAAGAAACTACATGTAATGGCCTCTCTCAGCTCCAAAGTTGCTTGGCTTCTTTCATGAATCAATCATCATTCTTCAATTTTTATCGACCTTTCTCTTCTTTTAATGACAAACTTTTAAATTCTCTATTCCTTGAAGCCAGTACATTGATTCATAGATGAGCCAAGGAAAGTAACAGTAGAATTAAACAATGAAATTGAAACCAAGAAAAGAACAAACTCCTCTCATTAACAACGATAAATACACCATCAAAAAGCTACCAACAAATACCATAAATTAAAGAACAAAACCCTCCATCTTCTTCATCAACATCGATCACACAAAACACAAACAATAAGATAACAAAAGAGAGAAAATTAAGGTTCTTGTTGCTGTTGTTTTAGTTGGTAGGGTTGCTCCTGAAAGATCCCAGAGCTTTAATGGCGGCTGCTCTCAGAATGTACTGATGATAAGCTGCTGCTGCTAGTGCTCCCACAAACGGTCCAACCCAGAAAATCCACTATACACAACAGCAAAAAACACCATCTCTATGTCAGAATCAAGCTCTACAGCTAAGAAAAATGTCATTTTTAAGTACAAATCAAGCTCTAGAGGTGAAATCAAAATCTGGGTTTCGAAGATGAAATGAGAAAATCAAATGGGTTTGTGCATTTAGCTACCTGGTCGTCCCAAATCTTCTCCTGGTTGTAGATCACAGCAGCACCAAAGCTTCTTGCTGGGTTGATACCAGTTCCGGTTATGGGTATGGTGGCCAAGTGCACCATGAACACTGCGAACCCAATTGGCAGAGGAGCAAGAACCTGAAGAACCAACAAAAATGTCATCAGTTCCAAAAAAAAAACCTACACAGAAACTAAAAAGCTTCATGTTTAACTTCTATACTTACAGGGACATGGGAGTCGCGAGCGCTTCTCTTAGGGTCGGTGGCGGAGAAGACGGTGTAGACAAGCACAAAGGTTCCGATGATCTCGGCTCCGAGGGCTGTGCCGGTGCTGTATCCGGGAGCGACGGAGTTGGCGCCGCCGCCGAGCGAGTTGTAGGGGTGCTTCATGAAGGCCTTGACAAGCCCAACGCCGCAAATGGCTCCCAGACACTGAACCACCATGTAGGCCACAGCTCGAATCAGCGACACCTTCCTCGCCAGGAACAGCCCGAACGTCACCGCCGGGTTGATGTGACCACCTGCGCCGAACAAACACAAAAAACCCACAAAAAGTTCAGCTAAAACAAATAATGAGGAGGCTAAAGTTGACACTTTTGTGTTCGGTTTTTACCGGAAATTCCAGCGGTACAGTAGACGAGGACAAAGATCATGCCGCCGAAGGCCCAGGCGATCCCAAGAAGGCCAACGCCGCCGCAAGGGTCGGTCTGTCT
>JAYMTA010004968.1:0-11994 GCA_036897625.1 Pelargonium cotyledonis
GGGCGAAGAGAAGGCTAAGGCTGAGGCTGAGGCTGAGGCGGCTGGAGAGGAGGAAGAGGAGAGAGAGAGAGCAGCGACGGAGGCGGAGCTGCAGCGAAAACCGGAGAGAGGAGGAGCAACGGTGGCAGAGGTCAACAACGGGCTCGGGAGGAGAGGAAAACCAAGAAGAGGGGGAAGGAGGAGAGGGGGAGGGAAGAGACCGCCGGAGAGAAGCAAAAGTTGAAAAGCTTGGTTCAGAGAGAGAGAAGATGCGAGAGAATGTCAAAAGTAATCATGTATTATGCATGTAATATATATTACATATATAATGAATTATTATCTTACAAAATGAATATAACAATATAAATCACAAATTCTTAAGTTATTACGCTCTCATTACACTCTCATTGTAGATGTCCTTAGGTTGTTCACATATCCAATTTCTCCATGATTTGTTTTTCACTCACTTGATTTATCGCGATCTCTTTTTGTTGTATTTTCTCCGAATATATTTCCGTTTGATGATGAGTTTCAAAGTTAAATTTACATTGTTTTGTTTGGGCTTCATCAAATTTATTGATTTTTGGTTCTGTTTTAGTTTTTGATCGTTCCCTGATTTCAGCATTATATGGGGCCGGTCCGGATGTGGCTGTGTTCAATGTAATAACATTTGATAATATATGCATTTGTTGGAAACTGTGACATAAATGTCGCACATGCTTTGCCTTTAGTCTTTACTGAAGAAGATTGGTGCTTGGATTCAGTTATTGAAGAAAAAATATTTTTCATAGTAGTGATAATTTACTGATTGAATTATATATATGATGATGACGATAGGATGTAGAAATAGTGATACAAAATATTGTTTATTTGAATACTTGGTCAATTAAATGGTAATTAGGTGAATTGCAGGAAGATGGTTAGGTGTATGTACAAGGGAGTGGTCCGGAACACCTCCAAAGATGAAGAGGTGAAAGGTGAGGAGGAAGTAGGGGTGGAAGGATACAATGATGAAGCAGATAGATTGGTTCTCCAATACCGTTTAGCTTTTCAGCACATCAAGGTTGTTGAAGATGAGTTCGACAACAATGGGCATCCGAAAGTCAAAATCATATATGTGGATGTGGGAGAATATCCATGGAGGATCAACTTATTGGAGAGACGCGGTCAGATTTTTAATTGGGTAGTAAACTGGGAGAAGATCGAGGCAGGCAGCGAAGCTCCATTGGGTAGGTCCACGACTTATCTTTGTGATGCAGGACTGTGATTTCTGGCCTGATTCCGAAAAGAATCCAGAGTGTGCCCTTAGAGCTAAGAAAAAGCTTGAAAAGTCGGATGGGTACTCTGGGGCTGACTATCGCAACATAAATGTCTATGATATGGTTCGTCGTCCAACTGATATGAAGAAGTATTTTTCAAATCTCCTTGATCCAGAATTGCCTGGCGGGCGATTCTTATTGGAGAACATGCACCCATTTGATCGCGACGAGTAATCTTTTCCTCCTCCAATAATTTACTTGTGTCATATTAATTTGTATGTCCGAGTATAATTTATATTTGTGTTTAATGTGGTTCTAATTTAGAATCCCACATATGATTGTGCTAGTGCTAGTGCTAGATGAATGAGGTCTGTTTCTTCCATGGTAGTGATGGATATTAGCAAGCATTTACATTGTACGTGAATTAGGTATTCAGTTTGCCCTAATGGATTCCGTAATATATTGACTTCTGTGAATTGTTAATATGGACTTGTGTGAGTTATCATTATTCAGATCATGTATATTATCTGTGTTTTAACTGCTTTGTTGAAAATTCTGTTGGGGTAATCGATTAACAATTGTTTTATGTTGTTTCCCAGGTAACCTAATTAAATTTGACGCGTCTAAATTGCAGGTCAGGTGAATTTTGGTCTTCTGATGAGGATTGAGGCTTGAACATTAATGGGGAAGTGATATTGTATTTAGTAAGGGGTGTAATTCCTAATATGAACCCTTTTGTTGACGCCTGTTAGATTCTATCAAACCATCTTTTGTAAAAAAATCAAATCTACTACAATATTATTAGGTAAAAGTCATATCTACGGTATAAATATTATATATCAGTGGTCAGATATGGCCTTGTGTTGCCTGGATCTTTGCTCAGGTGGCCAAACATTGTCATATAATTTAAATTTTCTATCTATTTTATGGTGTATAATGTATTAGAGTTTGTTCTTTTAGTTTCTGTATTTTATTTTGGTCTTTCTGGGTTCAGTTTGCATAAACTGAACGTGCTTAGATTTTTAATGGATTTATTTTGTTTGTTGATATTCAGAGGAATTAGATTAATATTTATGTAAAAATAATGAGAATAAGGTTCGACAAACGGTGACTTTAAAGGGGGAAGGGACGTCTGGTTCGTCCTCCATTTTTAGTTGGATATTTTTGAGTTGTGTGTTGCGTTTAGTAAGTATGTGGCGGAATTTAAGGCATTGGGAGCGTAAGATTTAGGATATCGGCATCATCATCGGAGGTCGCGACTATAGCAGAGTTCAGTTCGGGGAGAGCGTCGGGCAGGGCGGAGTTGGGGTTAAGTTCGGGGAGGACTAGGTCACGGGCTGTCGGAGGAGTTGGGGTCTAGTTCGGTTGGTGGGTGCTGGTAGCAATACTTTGGTGGATGTGTTTGGATATCCGACAGATCGGGGGAAGGGCTTACTCAATGCCCTTGATTTGGATTATTCGGTTCCTTGGTGGATGCGTGTGGACATCCAACAGATTGGGGGAGGGTTTACCCAGTGCCCTTGATTTGAGTTATTTTTTAGTACTAAAATTGATAGAGTACATGGTTTGAGGAGTGAGGTTGTGGGTTTCTTTTGTTTCAGTTGTTGCTTTATGTTACTTTTTTTTATATAGATAACGCTTCATAACTTTATTAATCGTAAATTATAGCGTTTACAATAATGGGAAGAACTATAGAATCTACCCAATCTACGAAGCCTGACATAGACCTTCGTGGACCTAGTTAACAAATGAGGCACATGATTCGCAAACCGTCCAACATAAAAAAATGAAGCAAAACCAAACTATAAAGATAAAGGAATAATATTGTCTATGATCAAGCCAAAGGCACTAGCATTCACCATCCTCCAACCTGGATTGCACTAATAACCTCGATGAATTGGACTCCACCTCCACTTCTTCATGGCCATTCTTCCGCATCCACTCCATCGCTTCCAGCAACGCCCTCGCCTCAACAATGTCCAACGAAGCCCGGCCTTCCCATGCACAATGACGTTCACCACCCTTACACTCCCCATCTTCAACACGCACCACCCAACCTGCACCATATTTATTTTTAGACATGAATAGTGTCCTATCGACGTTCACTTTCAGCCTCTCTCTCGAAGGTCGACCCCAAACTGCACTGACCACCACCCCAGCCCCCTCCATCGGACCGCCTCTCACATGCACCTTCTTCCACCCTTCCCTAACAGTCTTGGCCATAGCCAGCGTATGACATATTCTCCATCCATTTTATGTTCTATGTTCCCTCGTTTCTTGCTTTCCAAATAGACCAAATCACATAACACCATTACCCAGCAACACCCTAACCCACTCTGTAACAGTTGCCATTGGGTTGATACCTCCCAAACCTGCGCCCTCCCAACAAGCCAACGCAAACATCTCGGGTATACCTCGTCTACGTGAACACCCTACTCCTCAGCCCTTGACGTACCGGCAAGCTATTCAAGAGAGCTCTCCAAACCATATGCTTCACCTTTGGCTGTATATGGACCTTCCAAAGCTGCTTCCAAGCCCCAACCACCACATTGTTATTACAAATTAGATTAAAACCGCTACGGACTGTGTACTTACCCTTCCTCTCGTGGAGCCACATCCAAGCATCCCTCCTTAGAACTCTGCTCCTATAAATAGAATGAATGGCCACCCACTCCTCCTTCGAGATGCTGCTTTGAAGCTTTCCCTCGTCCCGCTCCCCCGCTCCATCTAGCAAACTCCCAACCCTCATATCTTTCTCCAACACGAAACCCTCCACTCTAGGCTAGAACACTGACGAGTCTGGGACCCAATATATCCCAACCCAACCTGAATCGCAATGCACAACCTTGTCTAAGCATACCTTGAGCTGCAATAAAGCTCCGCCAAACAAAGCTCGGGTTCAAGCCAAGAGAAACATCCAAGAACGAAGTGTTCTGGAAGTATTTAGACTAAAACACCCTCAAAGACAATGACTTCAGCTGAGTCATCAACCTCCAGCCCTGCTTACCAAGAAACGCAATGTTCATATGATGCACGTCCTGAAAACCAAACCCGCCAAGTTTGCGATACCCCCCCCCACCCACACCCCCCCCCCGCCACTACACTTCCTCAAACACAAACGATCTTAACTAGCCCAATGGACCACATCCCGTTCCCACCAAAGTCTCTGAATCAACTGCTCAATCTCTCTACATACCGAAACCGGGAACAAGAAGACTCCCATCACATAATTGGGCATCACTTGCAAAACCGCCTTAATCATAATCTCCTTCCCTGCCCAAGACAAAAGTTTGTATTCCAACCATTAATTTTGGACCTAATTTTATCGACAATAGGTCTGAACAACTCTATTCTCCTCCTCCCTTGACCCAGTGGTGCTCCAAGGTAACTGTCAAACTTGTCCACTATACTAATCTGCAGCCTTGACGCCAGCTCTACCCCTTCCTCCCTACTCACATTCGCACTAGAGAGAATATTGGTGACTCGAAACCAAGACACTGAAAATCCGAAATGGTAAGCTTACCATATGTTACATGAGATGTTGGTAAAAGAAAAAAAAAATACATTTTTAATACATACAAGAAAGTAAATTTTTTTTACAAAAATCAAACCCATTACGTCCGTACTACTCCGCAACCTCCATTCCCATACTGCCACGTTGGCAGAGGAGCAGGTGAGACGCCACGTCAAAAAAAAAAAAAAAAAAACCCTAACTCATCGTTCTTTCGCCGTCAGTATCATCTTCTTCGAGCCCTTCAATTTTCTCCGTTACCAAGCGAACGATCCGCCGCCTCCGAAGAATCGCGCCGTTGCCTCTCATCAGGTATCTCTTTCATAATTTGTTCACTCACTAACTTATTAATTTCATTCTTCATTGAATTCATCTCTTCATGATTTGTTTTTCACTCACTCTATTTATCCGATCTCTTCATGGTTTGTAGTCTTTTTTCCGAATATATTTTCTGTTTGATGATGGGTTTCAATGTTTAATTTACATTATTTTGTTTGTGCGCATCAATATTTTTTATTTTTGGATGTCTGTTTCAGTTTGTGTTTTCAGCATTATATGGGGTTCGGATGTTTTTATCCGAATATAATTTCCGATTGATGATGGGTTTCAATGTTTGATTTACGCATCAAATTTATTGATTTTTGGTTGTCTGTTTTAATTTGTGATTTCAGCCTTATATGGGTTCGGATGCGGCTGCGTTTAATGTAATAACATAGTATAAAATATGCATTTGTTATGCTTATTCTTTACTGAAGAAGTTTGGTGTTTGGATTCAGTTATTGAGGACTGTTTGAATTATATGATGATGACAACAGGTTGTAGAAAAGTGATACAAAATATTGTTTATCTGTGTACTTGATCAATTAAATGGTAATTAGTTGAATTGCAGGAAGATGGTTAGATGTATGTACAGGGGAGTGGTTTGGAACACCTCCAAAGATGAAGAGGTGAAAGGTGAGGAGGAAGTAGGAGTGGAAGGAAATGAAGCAGATAGATTGGTTCTCTAATACCGGTTGGCTTCTCAACACATCAAGGTTGTCGAAGATGAGTTCAACAACATGGGCATCCGAAAGTCAAGATCTTATATGTGGATGTGGGAGAATATCCATGGAAGGGGAGCTTGTTGAAGAGATACAGTGAGATATTTAGTTGTGTAGGCGAATGGGAGAAGATGCAGGCAGCGAAGCTCCATTGTGTAGGTCCACGTCTTATATTTGTGATGCAGGACTGTGATTTCTGGCCTGATTCTGAGGACCCTGAGTGTGCCCTTAGAGCTAAGGGAAAGATAGAAAAATCGAAAGGGTATCCTGGGGCTGACTATCGCAGCCTATGTGTGTATGATGTGGATCGTCGACCAACTGATATGAAGAAGTACTTTTAAGTCTTCATGATACAGAATTGCCTGGTGGGAGATTCATAGCGGAGAACTTGCACCCATTTGATTGCCAAGAGTAATCCTTTTCTCCAATATTTTACTTATCTCATATATCTATGTTTGAGTATAATTTATTTTTGGATTCTGTAATATATTGACTTTTGTGAAATGTTTTAACTGCTTTGTTGAAAATCTTGTTGGTGTAACTGATTTACAATTGTTTTATGTGGTTGCCTAGTTAACCCATTTAAATTTGATTTGTGTAATTTGCAGGTCAGGTGAATGTTGGTCTTCTGATGAGGATTGAGAATAGCAGTAATGGGGACATGATATTGTGGTAAGTGGCTGTACATCCAGATGCAAATCCTTTTGTTGATACCTGTTAGATTCCTTCAAACCATCTTTTTTATAAAAAAAAAAATCATATTTACAGTTTGAATATTATATTTCAGTGATCAGATATGGCCTTGTGTTGCCTGAATCTTGGTCTGGTGGCCAGACATTGGCATATACTTGAAATTAATATCTATTATATATTCTCTCTTGGATTCTTTGAAATTTGAAATTGTTATTATTGGCCAGATTTGAGTTTCTATGATGTATTAGAGTTTGTTAGTTTCTGTATTTAATTTTGGTGTTTCTTGGTTTTATTTGCATAAACTGAATGTGTTGAGATTTTTGATGGAGTTAATTTGTTTGTTGACTTTTGGAGGAATTTGGTGCATTTTAATGTGAAAAACAATGAGACTGGTTTGAAAAAATTTAATAGGAAATGAATGAATGAATGTTTGAGCCTTGAATGTTCTTAGAAAATATGTAGAGGATTCTATTATAAAACAAATGGCATCCTTGCTATGGAATTTTGGATTCCAAGGGGAGTATTAGCTATCAGAATCAACAAATGGCATCCTTGCTATGGAATTTTGGATTCCAAGGGGAGTATTAGCTATCAGAATCTTTTCTTGTGATCTTTCAAATGGTTTGAAGTTTTGATTTTTTGTTAGATTTGGATTTCCATGATGTACATGAGTGCCCTTTCAATTGTTGGATTTGATTTTGATGTTGGTAATTTAGCACTACTTACTATAAATTAGTAGAAATAGTAACACCCTACCCTTGAGTGACATACCTGTCCCATCTCCCCAAGTATACACTTCAGTTCCCCTCCTAATCACCTTCTTCACCCTCTAATCTCGGGTTTACATGTTTGAGTTGTAAAAATAACTTATCTGCAAAAGTATGACAAAAATGTTGCGACTTTGCATGACAAAAATGTTGTGACTTCTATCGCTAAATAACTTTTACAAGACCTCGCAACGACAAGAGTACTGTGAACTAAACCGGCCTTGGTTGCAAAATCAACCATTATTGGTTGGTACAACAAATACAGAGCACTTCTTTGGTGTCAAATACATCAATTTTCCATCTTTTGAACCCATTGTCTCAGCATTCAAATCAGCACAATTAGAGCTCAACTCAACATATTTTCTCCATCCCCAGCTAGTCTTATAGGCAGCCCATATACTCAACTTCATGTTAAACCTCACCATTCCTCTTCCCTTGTCCTTGTTAATCTCCTTCAGCAATGGATATTCCACAATTGGCTGGTCTCCTTCGAAGCCAGTCGCCTCCAACTCCACGGGTACTGTTTTTCTTTCCTCCATTTCCAACCCGAAAGGTTCCACCATAGCAGTTGAAATGAAGTCGCTATCATTATAAAACAAGTAAGATTTAACACATTCGAAGGAAACTCCAGAGTCAAGATTCGGGTTCTTGAACAAGAAGTTGGCTCTCCAGGTAATAGCCAGTTCTGCATCTGAAGTGTTGAGGTTGGTCACATTTAAGGAGTTGAGATGGATATCAGGCATTAATGGACTGTAAATGCAGAAGCTAATCATAACCATGGGAAGGACTACGAGAAACAAGAGTGCAATGGCTCTGCAAATGTTTCGTATTGTGATAAAGGGATGATGTTCAGTAGCCATTTTTTGAGGATACGAGAAAAAGGGTTTTTGTTTATGTTTCTTGAATGAATGAATGAAAGGGGCAATAGAATGGAAATATTTGTAGTTTGGATGGGGCAATAAAAGGGAAATATTTGTAGTTTGGATTCTTAATTTAAGGTTTACAACTAATATTCAAGCTAATAAAATAGGACAAGACATATCATAGTGTCTAATACAAGGAATATGTGTTTTAATTATTTAGCTGTTTAGTGGAAAGATTTGGGGAAAATTAGATTACAGCAATGGTTCCTAAATTTAGCCAAACTCCTAATAAGAAATGTACCACAATAAACATATTAAAGTAGCCATTGCACACATATAGAAGCTTCTAAATATACAATTTTTCATTCAACAAAAAGAGAGAAACATACATATAAATTTTTTAGCATTACGCCAGGACGTAGGACTCATATTACATACAAATTCCAGTCACAACATACGAACATGCACAATTCGCAATACTGTTACTAATAATAATAACCAATTTAAATTTCGGACTACATAGTTTTCAAAGTTGAGCTTGCATACCGTATAAAAACTGTCCACCATTGAGTAGTAGTTCAAGTATATGTACGGGTACACAGTTCATTTCATCTGACTTCCTCTTCTGGAGTGCTTATGCTCGAATATTTATCCTACTGTGGTTTCAACTTCAGGGAAGCACTGCAGATAAAGCCATATTTAAGATGATGTAACCCCCTAAACAAAGAGAAATATGACAAGTTATGGAGCACAATGTTGGAAGCATTTACCTGTTGATACAGTAACGCTTTCCAGTGGGTTGTGGACCATCATCAAAGACATGCCCAAGATGAGCATCACAAACAGCACAAACAACTTCTTGGCGGGGCATGAAAATGATCGACAAGTCTAACTTCGACTTCACATTGTTTCCGATGGGTTGATAATAAGATGGCCAACCGGTTCCGCTGTCAAATTTAGTGGATGACCTGGAGGAGAGTATGCATATTATTCAGTTGTATAAAACATTGTGGAAGTAAAAATTTATCAGATTACATCGTACTTACTCAAATAGAGGTGTGTCACAACATATGCAATGGTAAGTTCCAGGGGTTTTTGTGTTCCAATACTCCCTGAGAATGAAAGAGAGAAAGATAAAGTTAAGCAACCAGTGGCAGACTTGCATATAGTTTTGTGAAATGAAAAGCATGATCACCAAGAGAGCAACATTAGGAGATGAAACCTAGCCTGCTTGCACCATGAATACCATTCTGATGAAAATTTCAGGATTGCAATTTATCCTAAAAAATTGTCACAGAACAAAAGACCTCAAGCTTTACATTAGGTGGGTTGCCTTTGCATAAAAATAATCAGTGAATAGACAACTATTCTCAGACTCCCCGGTCCTGTTACTTAATTCAAGCCCCAAAAGATGAATAAATTCTTTTTCTATTTATTGTTTAGCACAATGACATGATTACAAACAACTGATCATATTTTATTCGGATGCCACAATTAGCAGAAATAGCAGAAAATCGAAGCAGTGATATGTTGAGTTATGAATCGGATACCCCTTGGACCTCCAAAAGAGAATGAAAATGAAATTGTTGGGATGCCATGATCAGTATAACCGGAAGAAGAAGAAAACTACAGCACTTAGCAGTGATATCTAGAGCTACTGTGTACTAAGGACCATACCCAGAGAAGGCCCTCTCAGTTCCCTTCTGCCGAGTCACGTAAAACTGTACTTTTGTGAGCCGCTTCTTCAATTCTTCATCACTTAAAGATTTATGCTCCACCATATCTGCCTCTGCATATTTCAGACAAACGATCATTCCATACACATCCTAAAGTGAATCCATAAAATACGTCAAATTCAAACTGAACATGTGATATTTTTCATCATGTATCACATGACAAAAATGAGGTATCAAGACCACAGATGCTACCCCCAAGTTACAATCTATGGATAGAATATGCTGTTCTTGGTACTAGGATAAGTCAGCGGCTCAAAACAATAACCACAACTATTACTTTCATTGAGTACAGCATTATCAAAGAACATCTCACTCGGAGTCAAGGAATCCTTCATTTCAATCCACCAAAAGCTAACCATTCCATATCTACTTGTTCCCAAATGACAGATAAAATATTACCACAATGCAACTTTTCCAACTTGTGTCAATCAGTAATATCTAAAAATCAAGGCTAACAAGACGTGCTAGTTGCTCTTCATTGCAACATCTATTCATCCATGGATAAAGCTTGTGATAAAAAGGATTATGGTCCTTAACTAATCCACAACATTACCTCGCCACTCATTGAGGGCTGATGTCTGAGAACAATGGCAACCAATACAAAATCCATACAGGCCTAAAGCAATTTTGAGCTACTTAAACCACAAGTAGTTTGATCCGCAATCACCCTTAGTTTTTGCCAATAGTAGTTGTATATTCTCCTATTTACTGCCAGGAACAAGGACAACAATATTTTATTTTCCTTCATCTTTGATGATAAAGCCAATTAGGCAAAGAACAACCAATCCTAATCCAATTACCCACAAATATGCACAACAAATTTACAAAACCCATGATTCTAAATGTAGCATAGGATATATATATATATATAAAAACTTGTAAACTGATAATTACAAACAAAAGTGAACACAATTCAGCTAAATGAGATAGCATAGGATTAAAACAATAATATAAACAAGTAAGCAACTGGGTCACAATAAAAATACAAGCTTTAAGTTAATTATCCATCAAAATCTCAAGATTTAAAAAACGAAAATTCATATCAGTTCATGGGTTTACACAGTAGAGAGACCTTGAATGTTTTCAGGTTTCTGAGAAGAAGAAGCAGAAGAGCCCATCGCACGAACTGAGAAGCTAAAACTTCTGGCTTTGCTCAGAAACCAACAATTCAATCCAGCAAGCTTTGGTTTGAATCCAAAACGGTGTTGAGTTCTTGAAGAAACCGAGGCTATAGGCAAGCTCTTGGTGTGAGAGGTAGACGAAGCCATTGCTGACCTTAAAGCACCAAAACACTACAAATTCAACGGACAAACGTTCAATAAAACTGCTGATGTAGGAAAGTTATGGTGGGGCCCTGGATTACGAGCCGTTCGATTTATATCCGATCGATGTTAACGTTCCAGATTTGAATCGTGCAGGTCCAAGTGATGGTGTCGGAAGAACCGGAAGTTTCTGGTGACAAGTGGCGCTTACTCAAGAGAGATAGATATAGAGGTTCTTCTTCCGCGACGTTTCGTCAATTGTCGCCAAAACTAATTGTCTTAAATTCACATTTTTTTTTTCAACAATAAACACAAAATTAAAGAAAGATAAATAAATAAATAAATAATGTGAATAGGCAAAGTTAATTATGAAAAAAAATGGGCTTTAAGGGTTTTATGCTCTTTGTAGCATTAGTCTTCAGTTTTAAGTTTTTAGGGCTTGCTTCATTTGGGTGGGACGGCGGCTTGAGCATCGGTTGCGGGCAGTGGACATCCATTTTTTAGGGTAGCAGAGAGGTGATGGTGCAGAGCAGGTGCGGATATGAGCAGACGGAGTGCGGTCGAGTGGCTGAAGGTGTTCCGGCTATTGGACAGAAGCTGAGGTCTGTCACTTTTGGGCAGTAGTGGTCCCTTCGGACAGTGACGGCGTTAGCGGGCGGAGGGGCGGCGGAGGTCTGTGATACCAGCGCGAGGAAAGGTAGTGGTGTTAGATTGTGTGTGACTGCTCTTGATAATCAGGCGAGCCAGGTTGATCCGGCTCGCCCAGATAACTAGTGGTTCGGGATGATGGGCGGTGATGGTAGGCGGTCACCGCCGGGGTGGGACGACATGTTCGGATCTCCAGAGCCGTTGTGGTCTGTTTTTGCCTTCGCGGGTCTCGTGTT
>JAYMTA010004969.1:0-11993 GCA_036897625.1 Pelargonium cotyledonis
ACCATGAATGAGCTCGTGATGATGCTTAGGACGGATGAGAGGAAGAAGAAGGCAAGAGGGTAGTTTAGTATTTTTGAATTAATGGTACTTTAGTCATTTTTCATTGTTAAATTAAAATCTGACCAATTAGTTTTCGACACGTGTCATTAAAAATTAAAAATAAACAAAATTGCCACGTCAGCGACACATAATTATATACTAATTAATTACTATTAAACAAATTGATACGTCAGCGCCACGTCACCGATGCTAACGGTTTCGTTAACTAAATCTAACGAAAGTACACACGCGACCAAATAGTATGGAGTCTGGGTACTGATGGAGCCCAAATATTTGTTTGGGACCTGAAGAGTGAGTTTTTCATAAATTAGGGGTCTGTAGAGTATTTATACCTAAAATAAATAAGTTACCATCTTCTAAATATGAGTGGAACGAATTACATTAAAAAAAGTCAAAAGTTATATTTTATTTTTATAAAGATAAATTTTAAAACCTATGAGGTACTCTCTTCCTTATTGTTAGAGCATTAAATTATTATTTGGCCTTCAACTATCAGTTTAAACTTTTAGGTTAGTTGGTTCTCTACATTTATAAATAATGGTTATGTGATCTCATCTATAATATTATCTAACTGATGCTCACATGACTAGAAAGGAGCTTGTGGGGAGGTGGCGAGGTGTTGTTTAGGCTTATATCAAGATAAGCCAATTTTATTGACGACTTTATGTACAAGTATACAAATCTTCAAACTAAACTTGTATCTGTATATATCACATCTGCACGGATTGTTTGTACTTATTATTGTGTAATGATGCTATGAGCAGTACATCCATCATTTTTATTCCTCCCTAATTTATTTTTGTCTATTTAGCTCCAATTATGATGAAAAAGACTATCAATATTGTTGTATATTAGTTCTTATTGTGTAATGAAATACATTCACTAGCGAAGCCAAGGGACGGCAATCATGGGCAGCTGCCTATGCCATGCCGCTTGGAATACAATAAATATATATGAATTCACTTAACCTTACTAATTTTATCTCTACCACAGTGGTTAAGGCCACAAGCCTTAAGGGCACGAGGGCACAAGTTTGATACCTAATGCTCTGGGGTTTTATGGTTTGATTTTTCATTTTCCAAATCTAGTGTTGGTTTGGTCACCACCTCTAGCACAACCCACAGAACAACATATAAAGCTCAATGTAGTCTTATTATAGTTATGGAACATATCATATATTTATGTAGTTTTTTCCATATATATAGACAAATTTTCCCTATAAATTTTTTCCCTTGGTTTTGGATTTCATTTTTTAATGTTGAAGTAGCCAAGTGTGGATTCACTATATTATTATAACAAAAACAACAATTGGTATATAAATTGTGTGTAAGATTAGCATCCAAAAAATAGAAATAAAAAAATGAGCAGCTGGCATATAATTAGGTGGGCTAAGGTAAGGTTATCCAAAAACCTTTTATTCTTAATTCTGTTGAGATAAAAGGTTGACCAAAACTTTGATTCAATAATATGTTCCTTCAAAATACATGCATATGTACATGTATAGAAAATGAAATATAAGCAAATATTATTTGCAGCTTAATTTAAGTCAATTAATTTTTTAGTTGACCCTCAACATGTGCATGTATATATACAAAAAGGTTTAATACTTTGAAAACTCCACATATATTGGAAAAATCAGTCAGGTTCTCAACAAAAGAATAACCCACAATAGTTCCATATATAAAGGAAATTTGGTCACGCAAGTTTCACCATTAATTTGATCTAATGGATCCGTTAGTTCTGGTAACGTGGTGCCATGTGCCATTTTATTTTGGGTGGCTTGTCGCTGATGTGGCATTTGAAAGTTTTTTAAATTAATATTTAATAAAATATTTAAAATTAATTTTGGACTAATCATTAACCGACACATGTCTCATTTTTAATTTTTAATAACATTAAAAATATGTTTAAATGCCATGTCAGCGCCACATGCGAAAATAAATAAAAATAATATAAGTTATAATATCACGTGGCACTAACGTGGCATTTAAAAAATTAATTTAAAATTTTAATTAAAATGACACGTGTCGCTTGTTGGTTGGTTAAAAAATAATTATGGACCAATCATTAAGCGACACGTGTTATTTTTAATTTTTAATTATATTAAAATATTTTCAAATGTCACGTCAGCGTCTCGTGTGAAAAAATGTATATTAAAATACCACGTGGCATCACATCACCCAAACTAACGAATCTGTTAGGTCAAACTAACGGTAGAAGTTGCATGACCAAACTTCTTTTATATGGAGAACTATTGTGGCGTTAGGGATCTGTCTGGTGATTTTCAATAAGTGAGAGGTTTCTAGAGTATTAAACCCTATACAAAAACTTTATAGAATATTTTAACAAAAATAGATAATCAGGTTTCATTGTTATGCTTAAAAATCTACACTCAGACTATCCTTTTCATTTAATTCATAAATGTACAATTAGAGTACTTATGAGTCGGCTTTTCGCCACATCAATTTTCGTTCAAGTGAATTTAAGAAAACACCCATAGGTCTGTTGAAGGTATTTGGCTGGAAACATAAATGTGGAAAGCATGGATTGAAACATATCCCACAAAATGAGGGATAACTCTGACAAAAGAAGGAACCTCATTTTTGTTGTGTCAAATATGTCTGAAGCCTCCAATTGTGCAGTGTCTATTTCCCTCTATAACAAGAAGTTTTGGTTCTGTCATTTATCATCCCAAATCATTCCAAGTTGTGTGTCTCTCCAAGTTCAAGTGTAGAATATTTGAGAGTGTATCTCTTGATTTCAAAAGAAATGTTTCTAATTGTTCACTCCTTGTAAAATTAGAGAGAGTGTTGTATCTCCAAATATATAGTGAAATTCTTCTCTCTTTCCCGTGCTTTTTACCTTTTATTATGTTGGGGGTTTTCCACGTAAATCTTGTGTCCGATTTTGCTTTCATTTTATATCATATCTCCAAATGTTTGTCCATCGGGACGTTTTGATCTAATAAGAGGTATCAGAGCCAAGATTTCATTTGATGGTAGTTTACACTAGGTATTAAAAATTTTCAAAAATTATAAAGTATGCTCTGTGATTGCAGTTTTGAATGATCTTTCACATCAAAAAATAATTTCATGCAATTTTCATTAACCTTTGTGATAAAGTACGGTTGTGTCAAAAATCCAAGCAAACACGATGACGGGTAAATTCGAGATAGAGAAGTTCAACAGAAATAATTTCACATTGTGGAAAATGAAAATGCTAGCAATTTTACGAAAAGAAAATTGCTTGCCTGCAATTAATGCCATACCGGCGGAAATGACGAATGACGCAAAATGGAACAATATGGACGAAAATGCAGTTGCCAACTTACATTTGACACTAGCAGATGGTGTCTTATCAAATGTTGTAGAGAAGGGAACGACAAAAGAAATTTGGGACACGTTAACAAAGTTGTACGAGGCCAAGTCGCTGCACAACAAAATTTTCTTGAAGAGAAGGCTTTACACTATTTGGATGGCAGAAACCACATCGGTTACTGACCATGTCAACGTTCTAAATACTCTATTTGCTCAGCTGACATAGTTGGGCTACAAAATAGGAGAAACTGAACGTGCAGAGCTTCTATTCCAAAGTTTACCGGATTCATATGATCAGCTCATAATCAATTTGACCAAAGATATGCTAGCGGAGAATTTAGTTTTCAATGACGTTCAAGCCGTAGCTCTTGAAGATAAAAGTCGACACAAGAACAGGGAAGACAGATTGACAAATTCGTAGCATGCAGAGGCATTATTGGTGACTAGAGGAAGATTAATGGGTGGTTCTGGTGGGAGCCAGAATCACAACTGGTCAAAGTCAAAGAGTAAGAAGAAAAATATTTATTGTTACAACCGTGGAAAAAAAAAGGGCACGTCAGGAAAGACAGTTGGAGCAAACAGAATAGTGATAATAACGGTCAAGGAAATGTGGCGGGTTCATCTGTTAGTGGCGAAGTATTGGTGGCAAGTGGTGCTGGAAATAAACAGACGTTCATCGACGTATTGTTGGTTGACTCTGGAGCTACATGACACATGACGCCTAGGAGAGAATTGTTTGATCAATATGATACAATCTCGAAATGATCAATATTTTAGGGAATGATTTTTTCTTGAAGATCCTTGGTATCGGCGCTATCAAGTTGAACATGCAAGATGACACTGTTCGTATAGTACAACATGTTCGACATGTTGAAGGGTTAAGGAAGAACCTATAGTCTATGAGACAATTGGAGGAAAATGGATGTAAGATCAAAATCAAAAATTGGATCTTCAAACTCACCAAATGCGTGCTTGTGGTGATGAAGACAAAGAAGATCACTTCGAATTTGTATATGTTTATGGGTGAAACGTACCAAGCCTGAGAGTTGATGGTTGCAACAACCAGCTCTATAGAAGAATAAACGATGATGTGGTATTGGAAGCTCGACCATATTTTAGAGCGAGGCATGGCGATTATTTCCAAACAGAAGTTACTCCATGGGCTTAACTCGGTAAAATTACCATTTTGTGAGCACTGTGTTACCAGCAAGCAACATAGATTAAAGTTCAGCACATCAACTGCTAGGATCAAAAATACCCTAGAGTTGATTCCCTCTGACGTTTGGGAAGCACCGATTTTATCGCAAGGAGGAGCAAAGTATTTTGTGTCTTTCATTGACGATTTCTCTAGAAGATGTTGGGTATATCCAATCAAGAGAAAAACATATCTGTTTCAAGTCTTTAAAACGTTCAAAGCGTGGATGGAACTTGAATCTGAGAAGAAGAACAAGTGTTCGAGGACTGACAATGGAGGAGATATACAAGTGAAGAATTTGATAAGTTCTGTAAACAAGAAGGCATCAAGAGGTAGTTCATGGTGGCACACACTCGTCAACAAAATGGAGTAGCAAAGTAGATGAACAAAACTTTGTTGGATCGGACAAGGGCAATGTTGAGAACTACTAGTTTGCCAAAATCATTTTGGGCTGAAGTAGTCAATATTTTTTGTTATATAATCAATCAGTTTCCTTCAGTTGCGATTGATTTGAAGACGCCAATGGAAATGTAGACAAGCAATCCAACATATTATTCTTACCTACATATATTTGGCAGTCCTATGTACGTTTTGTACAATGACCAAGAAAGATCAATATTAGATTTGAAATCCAGAAAGTGTATCTTCTTCGGTTATGCTAATGGAGTTAAGGGGTATCGTTTGTGGGATCTCAATGCACACAAAATGGTCATCAACAGAGATGTTATATTTGCAGAAGATAAGCTACAAGCAAAAGGATATGATAACACGTTGAATGAAGAGCCGGAAATAACATCTATTTAGGTGGAAAAAGATACAATTTGTTTTGAAACAACACCGAAGCATGAAGAAAAGAAACCAGTCATACCTAAGGCTATTGATGTTCGGCAATCAACTCGTGAGAGAAAACCACTAGTGTGACTATGTTATTGAAGCCAATATTGCATATTGTCTACTAACATAAGAAAGAGAGCCAACAAATTTTCAGGAGGCGATTAAAACCCCAGAAGTATCCCTGTGGATGACAGCAATGCAGGAATAAATCGAAGCCTTGCACAGGAACAAAACGTGGGAACTTGTAACGTTACCACAAGATAGGAAGGCTATTGGAAACAAATAGGTCTTCAAGATCAAGCGAAATGAAGATGATCAAGTGGAGCGGTATCGTGCTAGATTGGTGGTGAAATGATATGCTCATAAAGAAAGCATTAATTTCAATGAAATCTTCTCTCTTGTGGTTCAGCTTACTACAATTCGAGTCATTGTAGCGATGTGTGCTACATTTGATCTACATCCAGAGCAACTAGATGTGAAAATAACTTTTCTCCATGGTGATCTCAAAAAGGAGATCTACATACTCTAACCAGAAGGTTTTGAATAAAAAGGTAAAGAGAACTTGGTTTTTAGGTTGAACAAATCTCTGTATGGTCTCAAATAGGTTCCGAGATGTTGGTACATGAGATTTGATTCATATATCACGAGCCTTGATTACAACAGACTCATTAATAACCCTTGTGCTTACTACAAGATGTATGGTGATGGAGACTTCATCATTTTGCTGTTGTACGTGGACGACATGTTGTTCGTAGGCCCCAACAATGATCAGGTTCAAGAATTGAAGGCACAATTAGGTAGGTAATTTGATATGAAGGACTTGGGACCAACAAACAAGATTTTAGGGATGCAAATTTATCGAGACAGAGATATCATGAATATTTGGCTATCTTAGAAGAATTATTTCAAGAAAATTCTTCAGCGCTTAAAAATGCAAGATTGTAAACCAATATCTACTCATCTTTCTGTTAATTTCAAGTTACCCTCATATATGTGTCCTAGCAATGAAGCGGAGAAGATGAAGATGTCTCGAGTACCGTATGCATCGGTAGTTGGGAGTTTAATGTTCACTATGGTTTGTGGTAGACCAGACATTGCACAAGTAGTGTGAGCAGTAAATCGGTACACGGCGAATTCAGGAAGAGGGCATTGGAGTGCGCGCGGTGAAGATGATTCTTAGATATGTCAAGAGTACCTCAAATATTGCTTTATGTTATGAAGGATCAGAATTTACTGTCAATGGTTATGCGGATGCAGACTTTACATGTGATCTGGATAAAAGAAAATCCACTATGGAAGCAGAATACATGGCAGCAATGGAAGCCTGTAAGGAATGAATATGGATAAAGAGGTTGCTAGAAGAGCTCAGACACAATCAAGAAAAATTTGTTTTGTATTGTGACAGTCAGAGCGCCTTCTATCTTGTAAAGAATTCGATCTTTCATTCCAAAACAAAGTATATAGAAGCTCGGTATCACTACGTCCAACATATGGTGGAAGAAGAAAGCGTGGATACGTAGAAAATTCACACAAATGAAAACCTAGCATATGCGTTGACTAAGTCGATAAATTCTTACAAGTACACATGGTGTCGATCCTTGTATAGCCTAGCGAAAACGTAAGCGACAGAAGATTGTAAGATAGAAAGAATGGTATGGAGAACTGATTGATTCTCAGTCAAGTCTACATGAGAAATGTTGAAGGTATTTGACTATAAACATAAGGAGGTGATAAATCCAAAACATTAAAGGATAAATCCACACCTTTTTGCCATAGTTGACGAATATGCCCTTCTTTGAATTTTCAGTTAAAAAGTCCTTTTCTTTCTATTGTGGGACCCACGTTGACATGTATTTATAATTATCTCTCTCCTCTATAGCTATTCACCATTCATTTTCATGTTTTAAATTGTTCTCTCTTTTTAACAATATATATTTTTTGATGATTTTAAATTGTTCTTTTTTTTTTCATGATTTCAAACAATATGTCCCAAAATGAGTGTCTTATTTATCTAATTTTTTTTATTTTAAAATGAGTGTCTTGTTTCTATTTTTAGGTTATTATATTATTATTTTTCTCATATTAGCCTTATCACTTATGCACATGGACAAATGAGCATATGGGGTGTAGGTGAAAATGTGAGGGTAATGTTGTAAACACACTAACTTATATGACAATTCTTAATTTTTGCAAGAAATAGATACAAGACACTCATTTTGAGACGGAAAAAGTATATATTTTTCCATTTGGAGCAAAAACTTCTTACTCACATGCTACTCTTAAATTATTTTTTTTGAGTGAATATGTTACACTTAGTTTTTTTATATAAGGGAACACTATACTCTTAATTATTTTTTGATAATAATGATACTCTTAATTACATGTCCATTTTTCAGTTAAAGTTTGCATTACCGTGTGCATTATATTGGAACAAAAGTTTATGCACACGGTTATGCAAACTTTAACTGAAAATGGGCATGTAATTAAGAGTATCATGATCTTTTATATAAAAAAAAAAATTAAGTGTAACATATTCACTCAAGTAATTAGGAGATGTTTATGCAAACTTTAACTGAAAAATGAACATGTAATTGAGAACAAAAAGTTTCAACTGTCATCCCTAAACTCAAGACTAAATTTTATGAAAATTGTTATAAAAAAATTATGAAATTATTATAAAAACTAAAAATGTTAATATAATTTACACCAATACAAGTATATATTTATTGATTGGTCATCTTAAGAATGAGTCATTTCTTAAAAAAATAAATAAATAGAAAATAGAATCAAATAATCAATATGTATGTATATGCAAATATATGATTCAAAGTTTGAAAATCTTACTAAAATGAAATGAAAATTAAGAGCAACATATGATTATTTATTTTTCCGTTGCACAAAATGCAAAAATATAAAATTGAAAGAAGAGAAAAATTTTAAAATGAAAATAATGGTACTGAGATATAAATGGAGGAGAGAGAAGAATGGGATAAACATGTCTCTGTGGGTCCCACTATAGGTAGAAGAGAAACTGAAACTTAGTTGAAATTTTGCAAAGGGCATTTTCGTCAACTATGGCAAAAAAGTGTGGATTTATCACCTCCCTAAACATAACTACGGAATACATGGCTTGAGACATATCCCACAAAATGAGGGATAGCTTTGACAAAAGAAGCAACTCCATCTTTGTTGTGTAAAAAATGTATGCACTCTCCAATTGTGCGGTGTTCATTTCTCTCTATAAAATGGAGGTTTGGTTCTGCCATTCATCATCCCAGATCATTCCATATTGTGTGTCTCTCCCAGTTTAAGTGTAGTATATTTGAGACTGTTTCTCATTATTTTAAGGGAGATGTGTCTAATTGTTCTCTCATTGCAAAATTAGAGAGAGTGTTGCATCTCTAATTATATAGTGAAATTCTTTTGTCTTGTCCGTGATTTTTACTATTTATTATTTTGGGGTTTTTTACGTAAATTCGGTGTCCAATTATGCTATTATTTTATTTTCTATCTTTAAATATTTGTCCATCAAGTCGTTTCGATCTTAACAAGATCTACTTAATATTGATCTCAAGTTTTGAACTTAAATGGCTAAGAAGAAGAAATCACCTTACATGAAAAAAAATGTTTTGGTTTTGTTTGGTAGTTGTTGTCGTAACAATAATAACACGTTTCTTCTGCCACTCATTCCCAACTGCCCAGAAACCATCTTTGTTACTCTTTATCTATGTAAGATTGTAAGTAGATAATATACCTTTTTCTTCAAATAATATAAAATTCAAATTGTTTCCAACGAAATTAATAAATTTAAATGTCGGTTTAGTCTTTTTTTTTACCTACCTTTGATATATTTACCATTACTGTTGAGAATTTAGTATCTATCGGATAATTACATAATTTTTTTTTTATTTTGTTCAAATAACTACTCAGTTTAAAAATACAAGACATATTTATGTACGACAATTAATTAATTTAAACTTTAAAATTCATATTTTGTAATCTAAAAACTCAATTTGTTATCACATCTTTTATTCTATTAAATTTAGTTCTCACACTTCTATTTTAAACTAAATTGAGTACACGCTGTCTCTGTCCGTTGTATGTGTCGTTAACTTGATGATATTTCATCGCTTGATTTTCCTTACGACCAAAAAATTCTATAAATGATTTGGGAGGGCAAGCTACACTCTCCACCACCATGTCCCGTTATCCAATCAGGTAATTTTCTTTTGTATAGTACCCATTATGTTCAAGGCAGGTCATCAAGTCCACACCAAATTGTCATCCCTAGTAGTTAATGGTTCAAACTCTATTAAAAATATATTTCAATTGGCTTCCGACAGACGTAGCGTATCAACAATTTCATCAGATATAAGTGTCAATTTACGACATGTCGTACTCTAGTGAACATATTAGCTTCTCAAAAATAACTGATAAGCATGGAGAGCTTAAAAGGATTAATGTGCTCCGGCTCTTTTTAAAAATAAGTTGTTACATGTTTTGTAAAAAAATATTGATAAATCATCTATAATGTCAAATTGACTATAAAGGACATTAATAATATATTTTTGGATAAATTTTTTAATTTAAATAATTATATTTTTTTAACAAATTTATGAAGATATTTAAAAAGTGATCAAAATTAAAAATTATAATATAAGTTATGATTTATTTTCTTCATATTTATCTTTTTTTTTTACTTTTATTAATGCATAAATGAAAATTTCAAATTTTGTATATAAATAATTAATATTTAAATTTTTTTAAGACACAAATATATGTTTAATGATTTTTCTTTTAAAAAATTAGCTTGAAAATCACTCAAATCAAAATTTAATTAACAATGTTAGGAATTTTTCTTTATTTTTATCAAATAAAATCATAAAAGGCATAAATAACATTTTAATGATCAAACTTATTCTTTTTTGTGAACCTGTATACCCCTAACTTATTCTTTAATGGCTCATAAGCATGAGCTTATACCCATCTTTTAATTTACCAAACAGATAACTCAACAAAAAGAACAATTTTAGTGCTTTATAACCCCGTTTGACACGCTTATAAGTTTAAGCAAACACCCTCTTAAGTCTAATTCACTGAATGGATGATATACTTATTTCTCAATAAATATATATATTCCATTAATTTAGTAGAAACTTTTTTATATACAAAATATATGACCATAAAATGCAGAATAGTCCAAAGTGGAAAACCATGTGTGTAATAAAGTGGCGTGAAGACAACGCATTCAACAGCTTGAATTAGGGAAACTTTAATTTTCTAATCAAAACCATAATTCAATTCACTAATAAAAAAGGAAGAAGCAAGGCATGAACTTTCCCAACAAAACTCATCTGAAACAAAAAGAAAAGAAAAAAACCTAATGCCCATAATTGATCATATAAACCTTTCGTTAACAACATCACTAACGAGTACAGTTATTTAAAAAAAAAAAAAAACCAGAAATATCTAGCAATAATCGCAAAAAAAAATGCCGATAATCACAGGTTATTGCTGGTAATAAAATTAAAAATTACATATATTCCATGTATATACGAACAGCTTCCGCAGCAGCAAAGGAGTGAGCAAGAGAAAGCGATTTGGGGATGTTGAGGTCTCAAAATCAACGACCTAATCCCTCAATTTGAACACAGCAACAAGCACAGTAGAAATTCCCAGACATATTGAATTTAATTTAATTTTATGATGCGATTTGAAGAGAAAGAGACGAAGTAGGTAGAACAAGTAATCGGAGAAACAAAAATTGGAGAAGAATCTACCTAGCGAAGCGAATGAGGGAGTTGAAGATGCGAGAGCAGGCGAGGCGTATTCGAGGATAGGCGGTGGGGGGGTAGACGGCGGTGGGTCGGAGAAGGTCCTCCAGAGTCTCGACGAAGAGGTTGAGGCTCCTGATAGGCGGCACGTACAGGGTCAACGGCACCGCCGAGAACGCCACCGCGAAGAACAGCTGGAACATTTTTCCGATCTTCGGAGTAGATCCTAGATGTTGAAGAGATAAGCTGGAACAAATATGGAGAATAATTTTTAGGGGCAGAGAAGAGGAGGATTTATCTGTAGCCGTACGGTCTGTATCTTCTTCTTCTTTGTTTCTGTTCTGACTGATGGTTGGTCTCGTTATGTATTTCAAACAAAATTAAAATAATATAAAATTGTGGAGTTATTTATTTATTTATTCACTATTAGATAATAAAAGTCAATATATTTCACGTTCTACCGGCTTCTAGTCACAACTCACCAAAAAGCCATATTATTCACTGCACTGATCAAAATACTGAAAGGAAAATTACACATATATGTACTTTTTCACGTATCTATTCTAAGTATGGTTTGTTATTTTTAACTGTTCTAAAACATGTTACAGTACTTATCATCCACTGCTCCGTCCAATTTTTCATCCAATGCCATAAATTAACCAAATTATCTTTCTTATTAAAAAATAAATGGCACCAAACAGGTTCTTAAGATTAAAAAAAAAGAAACAGATCAGAGCATCAGGCTCCAGATCGATCTCCTCTCCTTCGTCCGGACCTCACTGTGGCCGGTGGGGCTGGGTTGGACCTCGGCCG
>JAYMTA010004970.1:0-11992 GCA_036897625.1 Pelargonium cotyledonis
TCGCCACTCTGTTCTGTCATGGAGAGAGACGAGAGGGCCGCCGGATGTCATGGCCGCCGCCGGACTTCATCTCCAGTCAGGGTTCATGTGGAGAGAGAGAGAAATAAGGAGAGAAAGGTTAGGGTTCGTGTATGGAGAGGAGATAAGGAGAGAGAGGGCTCATGTACAAAGAGAGAAGGAGAGAAAAATTGGGTGAGGTTTCTGTTTTTAGTTTAGTTTTTTATGTTTGTTATTTTTAAATTATATCATCCCACTAATTGTTCAATTTAATATTCATATCAGTTTTTTTTTTTAATTCCAGCTCAGTAAAAAAAATACACATCTACAAGTCAAATGTACACGTCATCACTAACATCAGCAAATTTTTTCCAGCTTCGCAAAAATTTGTCCACGTTAGCGCCGCTTAACGACCAATTTGACAGGAGGTAATGACATGCATCAAATTGAGTATAAAATAAAAGTTCAGGCATCAAATTGACTGTGAAATAGAAGTGTAGATACTAAATTAGAAGGAATAAAAGTTTAAGTACCAAATTGAATTTTTTGTAAAAATATGGATACTAACAAAATAATTATCCCTTTATTTTTCGTGATAAGAAGACAAACTACATCCATTTTACCTTTTAGGGAGAGAAAAGGTTAAAGACACCTCTATCTTCATTATCTTCCCACAATAACCCCCCCTCTCTCTCTCTCTCTCACACACACACACACAGAGTTAAATAAAGAGCTAGCAAGCCCTTTTGTGCTGCAAGAAGATCAAGCTGTGGATTTTTATCTAGCAACAAATTAACAGAAGCAAGAAACCACAGGCAAATCTCTCCCTCTCTCTCTCTCTCTCTCTCTCTCATTTCAAAGCAAAAACACACAGCTTGTAGCAGCAAACACTTGCATCAATCATGATCATGCCCTCTCTCCTCTTCCTGATCTCATCATTACACCCATCTTATGATTATACTGATTTCCACTTCCATCACCATCATCATCACTTGTCTTGCTACTTTCCACCAACCCCACCAAAACCACCTCCCACTCTCTCAACAATCATCAGATATTCAAGAAAGAAGAAGAAGAAGAAGAAGAAGAAGAAAAAGAAGAAAAAACACAAAATAGCTGTTGCAACTTGCAAGGAACTAGCAGATATATGGTGATCATGATCAAGAAGAACAAAACCTAGATTCAAGAAACACATGAAGGGTTCTGGTTTTTCAAAGCAAGCAAGCTAGTCATGAAATTATATCATTTTCTCTTCTCTGTCTCTCTCAGGGAATCGAAGCACCACGGTCCGATTGTTTGATTAGGTCAAACAAATCTACTCAAGTAATTAATTAATTAATTACTATTATAGTTTACTAATATGTCAGTTTCTTGCATCTTATCGTTTCTTGAATATTTATGTTAGTTTTGGTGATACTAATATTGTTTCTTGGAGACTGTGCAAGTTTCTGAGAAGAAAGTAGAAACTGGTGTAGCTAGAGATCTGGGTTTTTCTTCTATATCTATGTATGACAATAAGTCTTGTTCTTCAAGATCTGTCGTGATTAATGAATAAGCAGAGTATTGAATTATTGTGTTTCTATTTTGGATATATATGACGTCATCTGTCTGCCAAGAACAGTACTTTTATTCATCAATTAGGGTTTTCTTTTCCGATATCTTTATCAATAGCAGATGTGATGTGTGTCGGATCTCATGAAATATATGTTCTAGCTACTTAATTATTCTTGAACCGAATTTATATCGGAATGCCAAGAAAAACCTAAAAGTTGTCTCTTCATTTCTGGCTGCGAATTATGATTCTTGTAGCTACCTTTCCTGTCATCATCACATGACATTTATATATATATAATTTTCTTTTTTTTTTTTCTTCTGCAAAAGATGTTAAATAGTAACGATGAAGACAAAATTAAAAACCATTTTCATTTTCTAAAATAGTTAATTGATTTATATTTGATGTTATATATTATTCAATATTTAGTTTTGGGTATGTGCATGTATATGCTTTTCTGGCAAATGGTAGGCTGGTAGCTTGATAATTTTCATGGTTTTCTTCTTCTTTTTCTTATATATATACACACTCACAATATTATATATAATTACTATATGAAGCAATTTAATAAGGATAGATTGATTTTCATGCCATCACTAGCTAGTGGATTAGCAGGTTAACTGAGAAAATATAAGCATACAATTAAATGCACACAAAGAAAAAACTGTTTGCAAACGTATTGTTAAGAATAAGACACCAAATGTTTTTGGTCTCTACCTATATCATTTGTTGTGAATTGTGATCATCATAAATAAGATTGTAAATCAAACACAAACAATTTTATATTGTTGGACAATCTAATTATTAATGTTGTCTGTGAAAGATATATATATATATATATTATTCTAAACCATGAGGTTCCTGAGTAGGCTTGATGCAAACTCGCGGTTGACACCATTAAGTCATGTTACCACTCTAAAACTAATCTTCATTCAAGGATAAGTCACAATTAATTAAATCACATCTCTCTTCTCAGGAGTGTATTGAGCGGGGATCGAAAGCAAACAGTTATCACACTTACGAAATTTGTGTTAAACAATACATTTTTGTAATTATATTATTACATTTGTGTCTTTCCTATTTTAAATAGAAGTTTCCTTGTTAGTTACCTATAACTAACCATATTTTTTTTTGTAATTTGTGAATTTGGATGTATTGTCTTGTTGTGTAGCAACTCTATTTCTATATATGTGAACTCAACAATATTCCAAACATGTTTCTTGGATTGATCTGCAGAAGGTTCCTTCATGTGTAGTGTAAACTATATATATATACAGGTCAATATCTGCAAACTTGTTGTTTTTACGAGTGAACACACATATAGTAAATGACTGGCACACATGCATGCATAATTACAAAATCAAGTAGATCGATAGATGCCTGTATATTTTTGGTAGTTAATTACTATGTAGTTGCTCTTATTCATATAAATTATAATATTTTAAAGAAAAATTTCACTTAATTTTGATATTAAAATGTATTTCATGTGGAGGTAGAAGAAACTTGTTGTATTTCGACAAGTAGTGTTCAAATATTACTTTATCCGTTCTTAAATGAGAGTTTTTGTTTTTCTGTTTTTGTTTTTGCAAAAGAAATTATAGATTAGTTAATTAGTTTTTTTATTAACCAGCGTACCAACGCTAAAACTCCAGACTGAGATCTTAATAGACTAAATGAGATCAATCTTTTTGTATCACCATAAACATATGTTGTAATAAGCTCAACACACGCTAACTAACTTATTATGAGAATACCATTAATATTGACGTTAATATTTCATTTCCAATCAACATTCTAAAAAAAGAAAGATGACACAATTTCAAGAAAAAAATACAACACCAACAAAACATTCATTCTGAAATAGATAATATAATATATACAAATTAAATTATGGATAAAATATTTTTGCAACTATTATATTGTGATTTTCTTAGATTTAATGTATGTATTAATTTGTATAATAAACTCTCAAAACAGTAAGGAAAAAAATATCTTACAAGGTTAGTTCAAAATCGGTTTTCTTTAAACAAGTCCAAAGTCAAAATTCATTATCTACATGTTATTATTATAAATCAAATAGAATAAAAAAAAATTCAGCCATGATTTATTGATTGAGACTCACAATCAATAAATCATGACTAATAATATAATGTAGCGTCATCTATTAAAACTCATATCCGTTCCAATGAATTTGTAAGAGTGGAATGCCTCGTTCGGATCCATTTCATTTGTTTATTGGATAAGAATTTCAACCAATTAATCATCGTTGAAATTACGGACACTTACATAAAATATTCTGAAATAATATATTTTCATTTACTTTTTTTATAAATTAAAATAAAAACCCATGTTGATCTTTCAAAATTGGGCCTTCACAAGATGAGCCCAAGATAAGCATTAGCTTTTAATTTGAGCTTAATGATGGGCCCAAATCATATCGCACTGTTCCTTGCACCGCCGTCGTCGCCGCCTTCAGAATTCACAATGTCACCTCCGATTTCAAGCACTTCCTCTACCGAATGAAACGAAAATTCCACATCCAATTTTTTCTTCGCCAATTTTCCTTCCGGCGACCGATGGCCGATCACCTCTCCGGTCCTCGTTACATCTTGCAACCAAGTTCCGGTGGCTGTGAGGCTAGGGTTGTTGCGGTTGGTTGTGATAGCGTGATCGATTGTTCTAGGGTTTCCCGATTCGGCGATATAGCGGATAGAGGCAGAGACACTATCATCCCAGGGCGTTGCTCTGTTGATTTACAATGATACATTGATACTGGTATGTGTTTGGTTGCAGAGGATTAACGACTAAATTAGCTGTTAAATAGTAATTAGTTGCTTTTATTTATTTATATCTGTTGGTTCTAATCTCTGTTTGTCTTCAATTTGCTGTATATATATTTATCAATTAAGGAAAAATGGTTACTTGCGTTCATGTTCTTGGGCTAGAGGTTTAAAACTGTAGCCTTTTATTCATTTCTCAATCTCAAACATCAATTGCATTTTTTTTTTCTTCTCTTTTTTGGATATACTTGCTGCATGAAGTTGAGAGCTGAGCTAAAGAACTATTCGGAATCTATATATGATATTATATATTGATATTTGAATGTGTCTTGGCCGAGTCTTAGCCATTTGTTTCATTGAGTGAAACGAATATTGTGTGGTTCTATATACCATTGAATTATGACATTCGCTGCTGCAGATATGTTGAAAATTCTTTGGCTAAGTGGATGATGCAGCAGACACATTTGTGTTCGACTTTGTCGAGATAGGAGAAGTTCAATGTAAGTGCTGTGTTCTGTTATGTCTCTCTAAACATTGAATGTGGTATTATGGTTTCTAAACTCAATCATGAATTAATTGAAGCTTTTGCTCTATACACCCCGTGGGCTGTTTTTCTTTTTGCACATAACATTTACATTATCTGTTGTGATATTGCCTCATGTCTAGTATTTGAACTTGTATCTTCCATTTTATGTTTCTTGGCAACCAAAATGCTAGTTGAGTTGTCGGGGAGCTTTCTATGAAAGTGAACATAAATCATGCCCACTAGACCCTAGTTTTAGGAAAAAGCTTGATTTCATCAAATATAAAATGGGTCTGTGAGTTTTGTCAATCTAGGTCAACCACCAGCAATCAAGTAAAGCATAGAAATTAGAAGGTAATCTTGGAAAAGTGGAGGACCTCACCTGATGATAAGAACGACAGGCTAGATTCCTGTAGTTTATAGTTTTATAATGCAGAAAAGACCCCTGGCCGTTTTCTCTTTATCTAGGTAGGAAACTTTGACGACATCGGTCACTTCTGTTTTGTTGCTAATCACTGTCCATAAAGCGTGACCGACCAGTTATTAGGTTTACTAATCCTTCTGATCTCTTTGTTTATTCGTTTATTTACTTAAATCAATAGTTTCTAATATAACAAGATAAGTCTAGTGTTGCCATTTTGTAACCCTTGACTTGACAAGGTGAGCTACATACTGGTTTCCTTCAAAGCACATAATCCACTTAAATCTATAAACTAAGAGTGTTTATTTATCTCAGAACACCTCCAAATATGTATTCCCTTTTGCGATGCTTCTTCTAACCAACACCATAGTCTGGAATTTGCCAAGAAAATACATGGCCACTCTGGTGACTCATGATTTCCTTTTGGCTGTGAGTCCTTTCTTTTTTTAGCAATGTGTCTGTTCTGGTCAGTCTTGTACTGCCCTTTTTTGCCACGTGAAATATATTTAGGAACTTGGTTTCTCTTAAAGTTAGATATGGTCCTTATAATGGGATACATATCTCATGAAAATATTCCCCCACTAATTAACTTCCCGATGGAATGAAACTATCTGCGATTGGTTTGCCTAAATCTTCTTCAAACATCATTGTCATTTTGGTACTGGTGATTTCACTTGTCTCTCTGTTCTCCTAGTAAAAACAATAGTTGCATAATTGGCCAAAGCTGTGGCTTGTTCCACCAGTCGAGCTTCTATATTTAACCAGATTACGACCCAGGAAATTTTTAGATTCCTATGATGTTGCTTGTGGATAGCTAAAATTTCTTTCAGGTTCTGGATTTGTCCTGAAAGAGAACCAAGATGTGGAGTTGATGGGAACAAGGGATTTGGGTGGCTGATGGTAGGGACCACAACCACCCCCTTTGGGATCCTCTCTATCATTATCATGTAGATTAATCAAAAGCTGGCTAATTGAGGGTTAAAGTAAGATTAGGCAAATTTAATTAATCAATCAGCCCACCCACCCACCACTTAGCTTCCATTTTGTCCATAAACCCAATCTTCCCTCTCTAATGGTTTCATTTAATTCCACATGTTTTTAGGATAGTGAAATGCTTGATGACAGCATGCTTATTTGGAATTCTTCCTCCAAAGCAAGAAAAGAAAAAAGCAATTAGAGAAAGTAAAACAAAAGTGTGGGAAATGGGAATTGGATTAGCATGAGAGATCTATTGGTGGAAAAAAGTCCACCAACTTAAGATCTTAGGTATGACAATAAAATAACTATACAATTTAGGGTTTGTTTGACTTGTCTACTTACCTCCTACAACTATATATTTTCTATAGACAGTTCAATTGATTGATGTTTGGCTGTTGCAATAGCAGCTCCCTCCTTCCGGATACAAGAGCTCTTACAGGTGGTCACATGAGCAATGAAGCTCCTAAGCTCCCATGGTAGCTTTTGTTGCTCACGTAAATTGGACCTAATGTTGCACGCTTCAATTACAGAAATAACCCATTTCAAATCAGCACACGTTTATTTCCATATCTCACACAATATGGTTGATCCAAATTTGATATGGGTCGACCTCGGTTTATATTTAAATGTTTGTATACTTTAAAAGGTATATTGGCAAGATAATTAAGCCGACCAACTGTTGATTAACCCAAATTTTATGAGTCAACTTGTGTCTATAAAAGATAAGTTTCTCTGTATTATATTTTTTATATTTAGTATATCTAAGAACACATTAATAAATTTCTAATTATATCCTTATTTATAGACAATTTTAACCAAACAATTTACATTTACAATAATTCTGTTGAATCTCCTTCTGGATGTAGGGTATACCAAATAAAACTTTAATTCTCTGCTTATATTTCACCTCATTCCAGCTACCTCTTCAAATATTTAAATTAGACAACTCAAACAAGGCCTAAATGTTCTTTTGTTCTCTCGAAATATTTGCATTTTTTGGCAAATATTAAATATAAATTTATTAGTATTGTATTTACTTCATGTTGTGCATAAGAAAATAAACAGTTGAATTGAAATATAAATGTTTAACACCTTTGAACATATATATTATATCAATAAATAGTTTTATAATGTCCCCAAAGTTACAAAAGGTGGGCTCCAACTATAACAACTGTCCAGCACAAGTGCTCCTTACTTCATTATTGTTTATACAATTATATATTATTTAGGTTGATGACTTTGATTCACCTGAAAACATATGCTTTGGAGTATAAAATACTGTTTTTTTTTTCCTCTTGTCTCCTCTAAGAAGATATGGCCAGATCTCATCCAAGACTCATATATGTTAGTATATATGCTTACATCATACCCCACTTCTTTAATTATATTCCTTGGTTTAACACCTACTCTTCTCTTACTATTCTAAGAGCATTCCCAAAACATGGTCAAGATACACATGATTTAAATTTCCTTATTTTTTAATTGGTTTTGGGTGGAGAGAGACATTGCACAGAAGCTTCATGATAGTGCTGAATAATCACATTTCTACAGAAGCTCAACATTCTTAAAACATTATTCTTGGCCCCTGTAGTGTGATGGGATTGGGCACCAACACCTATAAAATTAAAAACAAACTTATTTATCTATTTCTATTATCTTAATAGATATGCTTTAGGACAATGCATGAATCCATCCACTGAAAATTGGTTGGAGAATTAAAATAATGTTAATTATGCAAATAAGTACAGTCAGGAGGTTTGTTGCAGACTCAAAGCTCTTTCCTTACAACTGAGGTCTTGTTTGGTAACACCATTGAAAAACTGTTAGGAGGTGATTGAAATTGTAAGAAATTTTAAAGAGTTGTAAGAAATTGTTTCAAAAAGTTGAGTTTCATGTAATAGTATATTCAGAAAAAGTGTGAATTTTATGAGGAAAATGAAGTAACTTAAGTGTTATCTCTCCAACTTAAAGGAGGCCAAAATCCCCCATAAGGCATTGAGAACCCGCAGGAATCAACTCCTTAAATGAGCTTTGCAAGATATTGCTTCCTTTAAGTCACCATTTTATGTATTTTACCCAACAATTTGTTGTAGTCTTCCTTCTAAGTTTTGCTTGTGTGGCACTTTCTTTAAGGAGGCACTAGATTGACTAAACAAGCACTACATCTTCATCTTTCTTTGACTTTTGTTTTATTATGGTTAGTATAATAACTTTTTTCCTCCATCTCTTTAAGCATGGAATATTTGTTTATTAATGACCCAAATGAGACCATAATTTGCATTTTTTTAATTTCTATATTATAAGTGCTTTGCAAACCCATAGATTTTTTCCTTAATCAAAGCTTACTGAATCCACTTTGATGGGGAAAGCTTCAAGTAAATCTACTTACAATATGGGAAAAAAAAGTTTTTTCTCTTTTTCTATTTCCTTCTTAAATATTTTTTAATTTTATGAAACCTATATTGCAGGAGAGACAGCTTCTCTACTCTGACTTTTCTTATTCTGTCTTTTTTTATTGACTCTTGAAGGCTCATTTCTTGTCCTGTTTCTTGATTATACTATTAATAAACACTGTTCTTGATTTCTGATGCAATGCATTATGTTTTACTATATAAGGAAGAGAAGCCAAACAACTTATAGGTGCATTAGTTTTACAAAAATACGTTTCCATTTTTCACATACCAAGAAGATATGGAAATTCAAACCTCTCACTCTGCAGGATCATCAGCAGAGAAGAAGCTGAGGCTATTCGGATTCGAGCTGAATCCATTGAAGAACGCCGAAAGCTGTGTAAAAAGATCTGCAGAAGGAGATCATGAAAGTGTGAACTCGTCAAACACAACTTCGCCGACAGTGAAGAAGCCTTGCCAGGACAAGGAGAGGTCCTCGTCGAGTGGTACTGATCATCAACCCGAGGACAAGAAATTTGAATGCCAGTATTGTTTCAAGGAATTTGGAAACTCGCAAGCATTAGGAGGTCATCAAAATGCTCACAAAAAGGAGAGGATGAAGAAAAAGAGGCTGCAGCTTCAAGCCAGGAAGGCCAGCCTCAGCTGCTACCTTAAACCTTTCCAAAACAGCCAAAATTTCACTCACCATGGCTCGTCTACCCCGTGGTTTTACGATCCGTCCGGCGTGATAAATTCAGAGTTCACAGTCTATGAGGAGTCTCAAATCAGCTTCAACCCATTTGATCATCGTGATCAAGAATTGTCCAACAAGTACTATGCTTTGCCGTCTCACATCCCTTTTCAGCAAGATTCGTGTTTATTCACCTTGACGCATACAGATAGATCATCCCGAGGGGAGACCTGCAGGCCTATCATCATCAAGCCTTCTCCATTGCCTGCTTCAAAGCAAACCTGCAAGTCCTTGGATCTCCAGCTAGGCCTCAGCTTCACAACAAGTACATAGGTATCCATTTATGCATGATCTTCTCTATCTTCTCAAATGATTCAATTTCCATGAACTTGAAAGTTCATGAAATCACTCAAAATGGGAAATTTGATGCCACAGTTTTGCCACTTACATTGAAGCCACAGGTCTGCAAGGTCCTCACAAAGTGATCATGATGATCAGTCTCAGCCAGGACAGTCAAGAGACAATACTTTTTTCATTTTCTTGTTATGCTGACAATTGTTTTATTTAAAACTTCATGAACAGTGCTTCAGATTAGTGATTGAGAGGTTGAATATTTCAGATTTGTACTGCAAAACCATGATAGTACTTGTAGTCTTGAGTAGTTTCCATTTATAGTTTCAAAAGAAAAGTTAGCCAAAAGAAGAAAGATACAAATTGTAGGTTTGTGCTATGATTTCTGAGTTGTAATTTTTTTTTTATCTGTGCTTCTGTATGTTCATATTGCCACTAATTGTATAGAAATTTTCATCATATATACGATAAAAAGTATTTTTAACGTTTTTATCAAACAACATATATAATGCATTTCTTGAGATGACTCAAACACGAAATCTTTTGTTGTGAAAGTTGAACCGCTTTGCTGCTAAGGCTTAGACATTACAATATCTTATTTCGTCCTTGTCATTTGTATGAATAATAGATGTATTTTTTTCTCTTTTGTTCAAGTTTTGGTAAAATGTAGTTCCATCGCGTGTATTAGAAAATTAGACTGATTCTAGAATTCTGCACCAAATCCAACGGTAGGTGAAGGTTTTCTTTATTTTTATTTTTTTATATTCCTGTCATTTTAGATCAAATACCTCATTATGGCAATAATTGATTTTGAGTTCGAGTTTTTATTTTTCAAAATAAGTTATCATATGAAAGAGTATGTGTGCACACAATAATCAACGAATATCATTCATATAAATTTGAGTCAAATAGAACTATCTTCAAGTTTTTCAAATGAAATTATCTCATAAAATATTACTTTGAGTTATTATTAAAATCTCAAATTTGTGAGTAACACGTGTTGGACTAAGCCTAAGGTGCATTTGAAATAATAAAAATATTTAAAGAAATCTAGACTTATGAGTAAATGATAATTAAATAGAACAAAAATTAAAACAAAAGCAACTATATATATATATTTTTAATCATAATTAAACATAATATTAAACAGAGAAGTCATACATTCAGTTATTATATAATTATTGTTTGTTAAGGCCTTTTGAGCTCATATTAGCTAAAAGATGAACAGGAGCAACTAAACATCTATAAACATACAAAAAGTCGCTATTAAGATGACAATTAAAGAGGATATGATGAATGTCCACGTAGGTTGCTCTAAAGTCTTCTCTGCTTTTAATACTTGCAGAAGATCTTAACTATTGACTCTGATTGACAAGTTATAGATTAAATACTATAAGTATTAAATTCACATGTCTTTTAATTAATACTTACTATTAAACATAGCAATTTAAAATTTAAATTGCCTTTCAACGATAAATTAATTGTTTGAATTATTCTTCTACCACTATATTCCATTTAGGTCGATGACTTTTTTAATCCACCGCTTAATTTATAAGATTATGCATTGGATTCCATTGCTTTTTCCTATTTATTTGTTACTAATTTCTACTAATTTATAATTGATTAGCCAATTGCGATGAATCATAATTAGGTGTAGTACTCATCACTTAACTTATATATAAAGATCCAAATTCAATCACTACGGTCCAAACTTTATATTAAAAAAAAAAAAAAAAACTAATACATGTAATTAGTTGCCACCTTCACTAGCTAGTATGTTTTTTTTGCTTATTTCTTTTATCAATAATTAAATAAAATTATTAAAAAAGAAATGTAATGTTAACAACAATCATTTTTAAATATATATGAAGCCAACATAAACGTGACATATATTAGCACAAATATTATTGGATATACAAAATAATCATAGATGATTATTTTCTCACCATCTTCATTTTTTTTTTTTTTTGAGTAACGAAATATTTTTCATTAATAATAATCAAAGTTCAGATATAACCAATTTTTTGGCACACCCAAATCAGATCAGACATGGAAATAGAAACTTGAAATACCCTAAACTGTAAATCGCTGATCTAAAAATCCATAGAGACGTGGAATGTCTCATTTGAATAAATACTTTGCCACAAATCATAAAACAAAAACAAACTAAATAACGGTAACATTCATGAATGTAAAGAACATTATAATAATAAAGAATTAATTATAATTATTATATTTGTTAACTAACTTATTAGTTAGCCGCCACAGCCGGATATGTAACCTTAATAATAACATTAACATTAGGTCAC